>JAAFCE010001963.1:23300812-23462435 GCA_013389805.1 Trigoniulus corallinus | reverse complement strand
ATGGGTCAAAGGATGGCTCCTGAGTGGGTTGGTCAGTCTTTACAACTGATCATCTCATAGGGGGCCACCTTCTAGACATTGCCAGTGTCTTAACTGCAGAGCTAACCACTCTGCACAGGGCAGTAATAAATGACAGTAATAAATGACAGACACTTTGTTGTTTCGAATGACTCCCTATCCTCCCTTACACTGCTGCACACCCTATATGGCAGACATGCCATTGTCGAGGGTGTGCACAGACAGTGTTGTTTATGTGGGTCCCAGGGCATGTTGGCATCATGGGCAACTAGAGGGCGGATGCTCATGCCCGTCAGGTGGCCCACTTGCAAGATTTACACAACACTGCTGTCCCCTCCTGTGATGCTTTTCCAATGGTGCAGTGGGCTGTCCATGAGCAATGGCAGTCCCAGTGGTTTGCGGAGACTACTAGCAAACTCTGCATGCTGAAGTACACCCTGGTGCACTGGGTGTCCTCCTGTCGCCACTCACAGAGGGAGGAGGTTGTGCTTGCTCGGCTTTGAATTGGCCTTTCTTTATTTTCTCAATATTTATTAGGCTATTGCCTTTTTATTCTAATTATTTTTAGGGGTTTTTGCTCTTATTGATTGTCATCATGGTGGGATGGCCATTTACACCCCCACCATGGTGACGGTCTTTCTGGGCCCTAATGACCTTTTTAGTTGATGGGCCCTAAAACCCAAGCAAACAAACAACAGAGATTTGTCTGGCCATCCATCAGGGCAGATTGCCTCCACTGGTGTGGACCTGCCTTGCATGTCTGTGGTTGACCTTTGTAGTTGATGGGCCCTAGAAGACAAACAATCAATCAATCAGTAAATTGCTGCCTTCAGCTGTCGGTGCAGGCGTTCAAACCCTGCCATCCCAGTGATTTGAGCATGTGCACCTAGACATCATTGTCATGCCAGATTCTGAAGGACATCGGCACTGCCTGACAATGATAGACAGGTTTTCATGGTGGCCAGAGGCAGTGCCACTGCCGAATCAAGAAGCAGAGACTGTCGCTCATGCATTTTTCGAAAACTGGATTGCCCACTTTGGAGTGCCCCAGAGTCACCATGGACCAAGGCAGGCAGTTTGAGTCACACCTTTTCAGACAGCTAAATTGTCTAATTGGTACAACTCACCTTCACACCACTGCCTATCATCCTGCTGCAAATGGCATGGTAGAACGCCTGCACCGACAGCTGAAGGCAGCAATTTACTGATTGATTGATTGTTTGTCTTCTAGGGCCCATCAACTACAAAGGTCATTGTGGCCCAGAAAGACAATCACCATGGTGGGAGTGTAAATGGCCATCCCTCCATGATAGCAATAAATAAGGGCAAATGCCACTAAAAGTAATAAGAATAAAAAGGCAAAAGCCAAATAAATATTCAAGAATAAATATAGGCAAAAGCCTAAACAGACACAGAAATAAAAGGCAAAAGCCAAAATAATAGAAGAATAAATTCAAAGCTGTCTAAAAGTAACCATGTATAAATCAAATTTTGTGAAAGAGGCCAGCCTCTTTAGATGTTGGAGCAGTACATGTCTCCATTAGCTGAATGGCAGCTGGCCCACTCACTTGAGGGTGGGACCGAGCCCACCATCTCTGGCTCAACACAAGAACTAGTCACAGTCAAAAAAGAAGAAAACAAAGGGGTGGGGTTGGGGTTATTTGTTGAGGCCCCCAGCCGCTGTTTAGTTGCTACCATAATATAAATAATTATGTATTCGCTGCCCACAGGTCTTACCCACCACAGAGCCCAACATGGGGAGGCCCATTTGGGTTGCTGAGATTCCTCGGACAGGATACTGGAAGGGTGGCATAATCCCTGAGTACCAGAACGATTGGCATCAGGGTTGACTGCCAGTCAACTCACAGCAACCCTAGTAGGCATAACAACTTAGGTGCCCCTGGCCGGTTAACCAAGACCAGGTATCTGCCTTGGCTGCCCATTTTCCCTGGAAGCTGTGGCCAAAGTGATGTTTTGGAGACTGTAGGTCGCAATGTCTGTCCTCGATGTCTGTCAGCCACCTCACCAGTGTGGAGTGGCCAAGAGACATCACAGGGCATATGCCTCCTCAATCACCAGGATCAGCTTTTCCCAGGGGTGTGGGTCTCCATACATGGCTAACACATGGGTAGGCAGTTATTTACAGTCACCTCAGTGAGGAGCCTACATCGACCGAGAACAAGTCAGTCATCCAGTAATGGACACAACAAGGACACTGATGACCCCGATGATGGTATCGTCCTGTCCCAAACACAAGTCAGGGGCAAGAAAAAGTCACCCCTTTTAGTTGCCTCTTACGACATGCAGGTATGTAGTGTGCCTATTCTATGCCAGGCACACATGGGTAGACCATGAGGAAGAACTATAACGAGAGCCACTACAATGACACCTTGATGATGATAAAGAGTTCAAACGAGTAGTCAGGTCATCTACCCAAGAAATGAGTCTTAACATTTCATTATTTGATGAATTGTGGAGTTGTTTTCTTGAAGAGTGAGTTGAATGTTGGGGGAACCATTTAGATTATTCTCCATGGCACCTTCTCAATAGGCATACTGGCATCTAAAGTTGCCAACACAATCCTAATCTGCCATGGCAGCCATGATAAAAATAGTTCCTGGATGATTGAAATGTTCGCAGCTGAAACAACCCCAGCCAACTGTTGCATCCTGTGCAATAATTGTGATGGTTTGCAATCTCCAAGCTGGACATCCATTAGCAGCTTTTGGAGTTTTTACTGTTGAGATAATGTATTGCATTTAGTAACAGCAGCCTTTAAAATCGTTTATGCATTGAAAGTTGGTGTGTTCAGTATGAGATCTCTCACATCACCCACTAACTCAGGCGGCAGGGCATCCACTGTGAGGTCGAACTTTTTCGAATCTGTCCAAATTTGATGAATCCTAAAATGGTATTCAGTCGTCGCAAACCACATTTCTGGGTCTTGAACCCAGAACGTTGGAAGCTTGAATAGTTTATTCTGATATGCCACATTAATAGATTGGTCTTCACCAGTAGATAACCCTTCATGCACCAAAAAAGTTGGAATGTGTGGGGGAAGATCCATTTCAATTGGTATCTCCGTGGTTTAATTAGGTATTTTCTTTTTTATGTTATTAACTCCGAGGTCACCAATTGTCATGTATGTTTAATCCACTGCATTCCACCACTTTTGTAATTGCGTGTGGTTTGTAGTATCCAGTTGGAAATGTAGAAAACAAGGAATAAATATTTATTTCACTCTAAACACTTGAAAATTACTAACTTTGTTGAATTATGTTGAAATTAATACAGATTTAAATGGGACTGAAATATAACGCATCTACACTGCCCTACATCAGGAAAACAACTGAACAACTCTAGATGCCAAAATTCTAAAATTCAAGAAATATGAAAAATAAGAATTCAAATGATTTTGAATATAAAAATTCAAAATCATGTAATTCATGTCAACCATCACGTGACACACGTCATGCAGGAGACGTGCATGTGACATATGTCAACCACTAAAGTAGTATTCTTCCCATCTGCTTATTACCTCTGCTGACTGGATAAGGAGCCTACCATTGGTATCCTTGACTGTTATGGCCCTGGTAACATCCTCACTAGTTCTATCCTTGGTCTTGGGCAGTCTGAAAACTGCTTTCTCTTCCTGCCTTGTCCCCAGCTTTTCATATAGAGCCTCATACTTCTGGTAATTGGCCAGAGCAATGGTCCTCCTGGAATTCTTCCTTGCCCAAACATAGTCTGTCTTTGAGACCTGATCCCCTGTCTTTGAAACAGGATCCACCTATGGTAAGCCACATTCTTTAGTTTGATGTCCACTTCCACTTCCTCATTCCACCACCCTGTCTGCCTTCCCTGGTAAGTGCCTCTCCACATCTCCTGACCTTCCAAGCAACCCTGTCCCACATGGCATTTGCTGACCCATCCCAGTCGCAGTGTACCTGGTTGAGAACCTCCTGCTGGATGTAATCAGCCTTGATGGGTAACTCCCACCACTTGATAACTAATTCTCTTTTCCATGTATGTTTCCTAACCAGTCCCTTCATTAATAAGTCTATCATCAGTAACCTGTGGCCGCATTCCTTCTGAAAATCCTCACTGGGTAGTGCCCAGCAATCTTGGATCTTTGCCCTGTGCTGCTTCCTGACCATAAAAAAAGTCTATTTGGGATCTCCTCTGTGGTGACTGGAAAGTTATGAGATGTTTTTCCCTCTTATTGAAGTGCAAGACTGTGTGCTCTTGCTGTCCCAAGGACCTTCTGTCCCTCTGGGTTGGTTGTCCCATACCCCCATCTCCAATGTACTTCCTCATACCCACATGTGCATTAAAGTCACCCCCAATGATTAGTCACTCATTTCCCTTGCTCTGTCTAATTGTGCTGTTTACTGACTGTACTACCTCATTAAAATCATTCAAAAATTCAGCTTTTGCTGTGTCACCCAGGCCAGCTGGGGGGGGGGTGTATGCACTTATGAGGTGGAGCCCTATATCCTGCAAAACTACAGTAACTAACGTTATCCTACAGCTGATTCTCTTTACTGCAGTGATACCCTGCTGTAATTCACTACTTAATTCAATACCCATCCCATTTGTCCCTCTGCACTATCTGTGTAGATTAATTTGTATCCCTCACCAATAGCCCTTGATCTTTTTCCCTTCCACCTTGTCTTGGTTTGCAACTTGGTTTGCAACTAGCTGCCCAGTTTTCCCCAAGAGGGTCCCCACATTCCACATCCATAATCTCAGTCTAGCTTTTGGTGTGGCTGCTCTGACAGGGGGCACCCCAATCAGACGTCTGTAACCCACAACAGTATTGGCAGGGCTATGTGTGGGGGGTGCTATTCAACCCCACAGGAGACACTCATTAGTTGTTTTATCATTGCCAAGTGAGTGGAAGTCTCACACTCACCTGACAAATCACCATTCACACTCTATGCCAAAGGGGATGGAATTCTACTACTGCATATGAAATGCTATGCTGTTGTGTTGCTGGCTCTTACTTCTATCATTCCTAGGTGATGATCCATGCCCATTGATGAAACTATCGTAATCTGGGGCTTCTATGTGAGAGGAAAAAAGGTGCCAATAGTAATTCTTGTTGGGGACTTCAATTTACCAGGGTTGGATTGGGTAGTATGCAGTCTAACTTAAATTCTAGGTTATCAGGGGCTCTGGATCTCTTTTTTAATCAAGTGCTTTGTAACAGATTTGAAGAGATTTTGACCATGCCTACCCATGAAAAAGGAGGAATTTTAGAACAAGTTGTTACAAATGTGCCCAACTCTATCAATAATATAGTGTATTGAGGGAATTAGTGACCATGCTGGGGTTATGGTAGAGATTGTGAATAAGTTACCTAGACAGGTGGCAGCAAGCAGGGTGGCATACCATTTAAAGAAGGCCAATTGGGAATATTTAAAATCATATCTTCATTATAAATTAAATGGTTTTTATATCATTATCAATATACTTTAATTCGTTTTATCCAGTACAAAATAACTCCTAACCCCTTTCCTAATTATGGCAAGGTTGGGTACCCATCGTGTCCTCCAGAATGGACACAAGGGTGATATATCATATTTGGCAGTGATTTTATGCAGCCAGTTGCTGACCAAAGTTGCAAACCTCCTGCTTATTTATCATATCTCTGCTGTACGTTGGAGAATTCAAATGACGCCAGGGGAAGCTCCTACACCTGGGAATATTGTCTCATCTACCCATTGCATAGTAGAGACGGTTCTTTTATGTGCAAATCCCATCATACACTGCACGGGACCTCAGTTTTATGTCTCATCCAAAGGAAGGCACACTCAAGGCATCTCTGTAGTCTGAGAGAAGCCCACACACATCAGTCCAGTATCGAACCTAGAACCACTGCCATAGCTACCAAGCATGCTACCTACTATGCAAACAATGCGAATATTCTCACAACCTTTTGTAGACACCTCTAATAGATTACCTTTAAGCTAAAAGACACTTCCAATTTAAGAACTTTAATTTAACCTTTGGCAGGAACAGCTATCCAATAACTTAAGAAGTCCAATTTAATACAGATCACATTAGAAGAAACCCAGAATTGCACAGACCACAGAGAAGTCACACATTAACCCAGAGAGAAGACTGACAGATGTGGCCTACATTATGCTGCCACATCAACATGAACTCAAAAATTCTGCCTATTTGGATAGAGTTGCTTTTACATCTCTGAACATCACATCATCCCTATCAACAGAGCTTTAAATTGTCCCTATCTAAAAAGTGTAACATCCCCCTCCCTCCAAGAACGTCAACTAGCCATGAAACTACTACTATCCAAGGAAGGTACAAAAACGAACTGGATTAGTTGCATTGCATTGGATACACCAATTCTTGTGAGATCACTGAAATTAAGCAATCCAAGCCCATGTTCATACCACCATGGGTGGTTGGCAGTGAACGTTGGGCGCTGCAATTTTCCCCTCTCAAGCAGCAATTTTCACTTCTCAAGCAGCTTCCTAAGGGCTCGTCCTGTTATGGCTGCTTGGCTTAATCCCCAACCCATTTAATGTAACATAGTTACAAAGCATTAATTGAAAATTGAATGTAGAATGAACTTAATGAACTGTGAAGGAGCTAAGGACAATTGTGGGATACAATGACTACAACCCAAAGTGAAGTGAGAAATTCAAGCAGTTTAAGTTGTCAACCAACCTACAAGTGCCAAGAAAAGGAATTAAAATAAATTAAGTTACTAATCTATGTACTAATTTAATTACTATGGTATACTATATGTTATTTTCAATATTAGAATTATTACACTCTTTGGAAATATTCAAAAAAATCTCATAATTATCACATTAAAGCAATAATGCATGCAGAATAAATCTGTATCTATGAAAAATGAATAAAAGTTGATTAAAGTTACAAATCACGTTAATATTATCTTTTCTATACTTTCCACATTGGCGAAGAACTTAAGGGAAAGATTAGGTATGAAAAATCCCTAAACAATAATGACCCACCAAAAAGGCATGAGAAATCTAACAAAGGACTAGGAACATACTTAGCAGGGGGTGACAATAGTGCAGTGGTGTATAAGTTGGCTTGAAAGGTGGCTAAACTGGTTATGAAGAAACCCTACAAGAATATTTATGAGAAGCATTTGGGGGATAGGCTGAAAAAAAATCCAAAGGCATTCTGGGGGTATCTAAAGAGGTGTAGGAGAGAGGGTTATAGGGATGCAGTGATTAAGGATGGGTGAGGAAATTTAGTTAATGATGATCTCATGATTGCAGCTGTTTTCAATGACACATTTGCAAAAAGCTTTCCTAGCAGTAAGAATGACTTCCAGCAATTATATGATAGGGGTTCACCAGTAGGAATGGATGAGGTTATTGTCATCACTAAGGAGGGAATTGAGAAAACACTGAGTAAATTAGTTGTTTATAAGGCTGCTGGCCCTGATAGCATTTATCCTTTTACTTCTCATTAACTTTCTGGAATTATTAGCTATAAATTGGTGGAAATATTTAAAAAGTCTTTGACACTGCCATTCTTCCTTCATCTTTCGAAGCTGGCTAATGTAATTCCAGTTTTCAAGTCAGGGGATACAGCAAATCCTAAGTGCTATAGACCAGTCTCCTTAACAAGTGCTGTATGCAAGATTTTTGAACATATTTTATTTTCAAGTATAAAGGGATATCTGGGAAGGAATGGCATCCATAGAAATAATCAGCATGCATTTAGGAAAGCAAGGTCATGTGACACCCAAATGGCTTGCCTCATGGATTATACAGTCAGCTCTTGTTATAACGAATGCAAAGGGAATGAATAATCCGTTTGTTATGTCAAGTGTTCATTATACGAAGAGGCAGTTGCTCAAAGTGGGTTCAGTGCATTTGTTTTATTAATGTTTTAGGGCTCCTCAACTACAAGGTCATTAGAGCCTTATCCACCTTGTAGTTCTAATGCAGATGTTGTCATGCCATCCCATGGTCCTTCCTGTGGAATGGTTTCTTGACATGTCATCTTGAGTGGTAGGGCTCTCCCAATCCGATGCCAATGTGGGCTTGGTTATTTTAGAGGTAATGTATCCCTTATCTCTTTTTGTTTTCTTTTCCTCATAGATTTTTTCCCTTTGTAACTAGAAGAGCATTTTTAATTTAATAAAAAATTTTTATTCCTTACTTTCAATGGTGGCAATCCTGGATTCTTCTATTTAGGATGTAGCTTTCCGTAGATCCTTGAGAGGTCATCACGACTTTCTGAATTTCTAGTCTTTAATAGTTAGTCCATTTAAAAGTTAGTCCATTATTTGATTCACTCATAGCCTTTATTTGTTGATTAGATGAAGTTTTATTTTCAGTTGATTCAATGGTTTTTAATTCTACAACTTCTATTTCTTACAAGTTTCACTATTCACTTTTCACTACTGAAGTTTCATAATTTCCCACTCTTTGATCAGTGGTCTACATCCATAGTCCATAATTCCATAATTATTCATAGTCCAAAATTCCACAATTATTCATAGTCCATAATTCCACAATTATTCAGTCTATAATATCATAATGTTTGTCTCGGAGAGCTCTCAGATTTTGAGCAAGAGCTTCTCTCTCCTTCTCTCTCACTGGGAGATGACGATGTTAACTGCTGGACTACATGATTGTTTCAGAGTTGTTCCACACCTTTATATACTCTTTTTGATGTGACTGGGCTACTTTCTCCCATTTCCCATCTTTTCCCATTTGTCCATTAAAGTGGGTTATAGATTGGGATCAGGGGCTAGACCAATAGTGTAGGTTTTTAGAAATGGATCATATGTTCAAAACATCTAGTGGATCAGGAAAGGGTTTTATCACAATGTAATAAAAATTTTTTAGGAAATTAAAAGGTTAATTTGAGGAAATAAATTATCCGTTTTAATATTAAAAATTGGGTTAGTTAAGGGAAACCAGATAATTTTTGTGATTTATTAATTTTTTGCTTTTCACACTTTTAGCTATGGGGCAATCGACAAAATACTGAATTAACAGTAGGGCAATTCACATATAGTGTGAAGTGTGAAACTTCTATGTAACACAGAGAATGCACAGACACCACACTAATGCAATGATTTTTGGGTATAGCAGTACACAGCTTTCCCAAGTGGCCACCCATGTTGGAAGTGGCAAATTGCATTGGACACACCAGTTGTCATCTGATCATTGAAGCTAAACAGTGCAACCCCAGCTACTACTGACATGGCTGGCTGCTTGTGAAAACTGGATATTGCTATTACCAGTGTAGTGTCTATGCCGTCCCTGCATAAGAACTATGCTGTGGACAGGGCTCTAATGACCTTGGGAGCGGCGAGTTGCATTGGACACACCAGTTCCCGTCTGATCACTGAAGTTAAGCAATGCAAGCCCAGTTAGTACTGACATGGGTGGTCGCTCGGGAAAGCTGGGTACTGCTAATACCCAATAATCGTCGCATTAGTGTAGTGTCTGTGCAGACTATGCACTGGAACTATGCAGTGGATGGGTCTCTAATGACCTTGTAGTTGACGAGACCTTAAACACCAACAAACCAAAAAAAAATCTAATGACCTTGTAGTTGAAGGGCCTTAAAACACCAACAAACAAAAGCCACCCATGTCAGTACTAACTGGGGTTGTGTTGCTTAATTGTTGTGTCTAATGCATTAAGCCAATCTCCTTTGGCCCAGGCTTGTGCCGGGGTGCAAGTCTGGTTCACCACTTTCACCAGAACCTAACCTCGTGTTTACTAGGGCCCCATGCGTGGGCCTCTATATTACAAAATGTAGAATGTATTTTATTACAAAAGACCCCACAAAATACTTATTTTTGAACCCGTTTCTGCAAAAGATTTTGCCTGCTCTTCCAAAGGGGCCTTGTTTTAGACATTGGTTTTGGTCTTAGGCAGTTTTCATGGATTTCTATGACTCCTATTGGTTTTTGCCTAATGTGATTTTTTTCCAATGGCACAAAATGGATATTCTTTGTCTCTGACCTATGACATCCAATAGCTGTTTGTTATAAAGAGAGCCATTTAGCACTGTGGAATAAATAAGGGACCAGCCAAACCGTTCTTTATATTGAGTGGTTCCGTTATATTGAGCGTTCGTTATATCAAGCAGCTAATACATGGGAGGTATAGGCATTTTGGCTGGGACCAGCTATCCTGTTCATTATATTGAGCAGTTCGTTATATCGAGAGTCAACTGTATTCAAAAGGCTTTAGCAGGTTAATGCTGTATTCCTGGACTTTGAACAGGCTTTTGTCATAGTAACCCATGACAAGCTTTTTCACAGCTGTCCAGCTTATGCATACATAGTAAGGTTACTCAATGGGTAAGGTCCTATCTGCTTGATAGACAACAGAGGGTCCTGTTCAAGGGTAGTGCATCCGAATGGAGACCTGCCACATCATGGGTCCCTCAAGGAAGTGTATTTGGTCCTTTGTTATACATTCTCTATGTGAATGACAGGGCTTGATATTACTTCCTTCCCTGAGCCATTTGCAGATGACACATGTACTGCTTGGGTATTAGATGAGGGGTTATCATCCTGTGCACAATTACAACAGGACCTAGATAACATTTACAATTGGTGTGTAAGATGGGAATTGCCTTTAATCTTGCAGAAGTGTGTCTATGGCTTAGTTTAAGGGTAGAAAGGATCATTCATATAAATTGAAGGAGATTAGGGCACAGACATACTCATACTACTGGTCTTTCTTACCAAGGACAATTTGGCAGTGGAATAGCCTTGGAGAAGATACAGTGGAGGGCTTTCTCAAAGGAAAGCCCACCATTGCTAATATTATAGTGGGACCAAAAGAATTATAGCTTAGGGTCTTAGGAGTTTTACAGTATCTTATGTAGCAATGAGATTTAGTCACTCCATCGCCAAATTGGCCATAGAGGCTGCTTACAGTGAATAAGAATAACAACGTGCATAAGGTTGGCCATGCTGTAACATCTATTCCTGGATTGGTTCTTGAGAATCGTTTGAAACACTTTTAAAATTAACTTGTAAAAGGGCAGTGCTGTTTTGTCGTTTTCGTGTTACCGTTTGATTTATATACATTTCATAAACGTGAATCATGACATTTGAAAACTTTTAAATGATAAACTTATGATAAATTTGACAACTTAAGTTAGCGAAATGGGTACTTTAGAAGACTGCTATGTACGGTACTTCCTGATTAATCGGAGCAAGTATTTAACGATTAGGTAATGAAGTGTATTTTTTCCACTAAATGATAAAGGGGAGATACTGCTAATGCAAAATGATAAGATTTTGTTAGGAAGTGACACATATGATAAGGTTTTAAAAATATATATATGACTTAAATTATATCGCTTAATTCATCTATATCTTTAAACATTTTTGTTGTCCCTAAGTCGCGTTATAATCATATTTGATTTTTTAAATGATAGGCCTATTATTATAGTTTTTCGCATGTGTGGGCATTGGATTGCTTATCGTTATTGCACAACAGGTCATACAACATGCAATACTATAACCAACAAAGCATTAATTTACTTGCTAAATTTTCTCTTTTGGTTTTATAATGCGATGCTGGAACAAGTGGGGTAGGTCGGCATCCTCCCATAAACAACCCAGCCAATTTTCCTGCGGGTTCCAGACGCTTGGCTGGGGTGCCTCCCCCCAGTCAGCGTGTTCAGTGGACCCGCAGACCCGACCCTGCCACAGGCAGGATAAGGGTATGATGGTAATGATAAATGATATTATTATAGTTCCTTTTCAGATATAAATTAAAATGCTGGTATATCTTTTACTTCCAGCTGACAATGTGTCATATCTGCAACAGTGCTGAATGCTGAAACTTGTGTCACATGGCCGTGTGAAGTGTCACATGAAGTGCCTGCTGAGGACAGATTTCATCTATTATACAACGATTAGAGTTCTTTACATTTGTGACTTACTTTCCTGGATAGCTGACTCCAAGAAGGATACGTAAGGTAAAATTTATTTGAATTACCCACAACAGTGAAACTTAAGTATGCAAAAAAGTCTTTAGTGTTGCAATTCACATTTCACACAACAACATCAACAAACCTTTGGCAGGTTTGGGTCTGCGGGTTCTAGCCCGCCACTCACGTTTTTTCCTTGGGTCGTTCGTTGTTTAAGGCCCTTCAACTACAATGTCATTTGAGCCCCGTCCACTGCGTAGTTCTAATGCAGAGACTGTACAGATTACACTAATGTGATCCAGTTTTCCCAAGCGGCCACCCATGTCAAGACTTGCCTGGGTTACGTTGCTTAACTTCAATGATCAGGCGAGAACTGGTGTGCCCAGCAGTTCTCGCTCCCCACCGCTTGCGCCTCTCTCCCGTTAGGTCTCTATTTCCATGCGTCTGTTCCCATGGTATCACAAATTCTTCCCCTGTGTGCTTCCTATGACGGACCTTACAAGCTCAATCTGGCATCAGTTCAAACCAGATTGACAGGATTTACTCGATTATTCGAATAAATATCAAACCATTGCATCAATCCGTCAATATGGCCATTACACGTTCAATATTTTATCAATCTGGATCACACAATAGGATTGAACTGATGCCAGATTGAACCTGTAAGGTCCGTCTGTAACCTCCATTACCGTGATGGACCTAACCAGCTTCTCCTCCCCTCCTCTCATCGCATTCCCATACCACCTCACCCATGTACTCCAGCATGTGCATTTCAGCTATTTTCATTATAGTTTTTTGACCCCAACAATCTGACTCTTATAGCATAGCTAGCCTAACAACTGCTCTGAAGAATTTTTCCTTCAACTTTTTTGCGACCCTACAATCACATAGGACTTGCATAACTTTCCTGTCTCCGATTTTCCAACCTACCTTGACGTATGGGTCGTGTTTGAATTGTCATCACTTTGCCACAGAGAGTACATGGCCATTATTTCCCAGTCACTACCAATTGAATGTTATATACCAATGATGGCCAAATTGCCACTCGTGAGCCGAATGCAGCTCTTAGGTATTTTCAAGGACCTGCGTGCCATTCTTGGAAATTTCCCCAATTCCTTACGACATCTCCCCTTCTCACCACCTGCTTCTCCTTCAGATACGTGTGCTTTATTGTATGAGTGAATAATTCAGTCAGTTCAAAAAAATTTGGAAACGACAGTTACTAAATGGACCCCTACATAACGTGACCAGATTTTCCATAGGGCAAAGTGGGACGTGGGCTTTTGGTTTGTGCCTCGATGTAGGGGTGGTGAGATATGCTTTCCTGAAGAGCAAACCAAAAACTTGTGACTTCATACCTACTGCACCTTATAGTTTGAATATATGTCTGTCCAGCCAAGACCACCTAGATAACAAGGCCTGCACACTTTGACGTCAGAGATGTGTGACGTCATTCAAAGAAGGCCTAGAAGACAAATGCTTAAGCATGTGGTGTTAGACCCTTTTGTGCAATACAGTTATTTTAATAACTGTATTGCACAAAAGGGTCACATTAATTCCAGTGAAAATTAATATTTTATTTGATGTTGGAATGAATGTTGCATTCCTGGATGCACTGGCAACTATGATTCAGCTTTCCCAAAAATGAAAATCTAATCAATCAGTGGATTGAAGCTATCCCATGGAAGGAGTTTATTCCAACACTAAATACAAAGGTAAGAAAAATATTGTCATACCCTGATTAAGGTAGTGTGTATTTAGGCTCTATAGCATATCTATGGCAGGGGCAGATCCGGGTAGGGGGGCAATGCAGCCATTGCTGCCCTCTCAGTGCCTCACTATGCATCCATCAACTGATGCATTATTCAACTATGCAACTGATGAGGCATTTTTGCATTTGCTATTCCCATTTCTGTTCTGCCAGTCCAATCTGCAGTTGCATAAACCACTGAACATAGGGCATTGTCTAAGGGACAGTGGAGGACCTATTGTAATTGCTAGCTAGATTTATACTAAGGGATTCTGAATATTTAAAAATATTTTGGGTGCAATTTTTTGAAATCTGCATCATGATCAGCCCCTGTGTGGGAGGAGAGTAACTTTTTAGTTTATGGACTTTTATTTTAAATTTCATCATTCTAATAAAAGGTGATCATATTTTTTGTACTTTGTTTCATTAAAACACAGCCCTTTGTAAAACAGAAACCTGTGAAAACGAAAAAAAAACGTGAACGATCAGGTTCCGTTTTAGACAGGTTTTACTGTAATAGCTTGGCATGGTTACTACTTTAGAGGTAGATAATCACAGAAATATTATCAATAAATATTTTTAACTAGTAATATGTGCATGAATCTAAGACTTGCAGTTAAACATTTCTAATGCATTTTATACTATTTTGCACTCCAATTATTCTAAAATTATTTTAAGGCATAACCTCTTCTAAACTTATACATTTTTCATAGGTTTGTGAACTGCATTTTAATGCTCAAGATATAATTTGGACTACCAGTGCATATGATGACAAAATACTTAAATTTGTCACAATAAACAAAAACAGAAATTGCAGACGTTTGAAAAATAAAACATTATATATTTATACTGTCTTAATTAAATAGTTTCTTGTTTGTGTATAGCTTAACTTGTACATCAGTTGAAGTGTAATTGAAATAGGAAAAGTGCTTTGAAAGGTCAGCCTTCTTCTGATGACGTCACATGTGAGCACGCGGGCCTTGTTATCTAGGTGGCCTTGGTCCAGCACAGCATGCATCATCATCACATACCCTTATTCCGTCAGCGGTAGGGTCTGGTCTGCGTGTTCTAGCCCTCCACCTCACACACTGCCATAGCCTTATGGACAACCAGCTCCCACGACTGCTTAGGTCTCCCCCTGTCCCGGGTGCTGCCAACCACCTGCATTCCTGAAAAGACCTAATGAGCTTCTCCTCTACTCTTCTCATTATGCGTCCATACCATCTCAACCTATTTTCCCTCACTCCCAGACTACCTCTAATATAGTCATTCCTAATTCTATCAGCTCTCAACACCCCACTCATATACAGCAGCATTCCCATCTCAGCTACTTGCATTCTGTTGACATAGCTCTTCCTCACTGCCCAGCACTCTGATCCATGTAGCATAGCAGGCCTAACCACTGCCCTTCAGAACTTCCCTTTCAACTTGATTGGGACCCTCCTATCACACAGGACTCCACTTCCCTGTCTCCACTTCAACCATCCCCATTAAATTTATGGGTCACAGGACGGGTCCAGCACAGGATGCCTGATGTTTTAATTTGATTCAGAGGATGATCAGTTGCCAAACTAGAAGGATCATTTGGTGTGAGTGCTCTATACACGTATTTCATTGACGAGTGAAAGCTTCTGAGAAGTTGCCGACAAAGTGGGACAAACAGGCTTCCCGCCCAGACAAGAGAAGGACGGCGGGACATGAAGTCTGAAATCGGGACGGCTGGTCACCCTACCCCTACCCAGTAATGGCCAAAACGTGACCCATGAGTCACCTGTGGCTCTTCTGTGTTCTAGCTACTTAATGAAGTCTTAGTCTCAGTGTGGCATTGTGGCCGCTTGTCTTCTTCATTGTCACCTTCAGGTCCCCTCTTCTGTGGAAATATTTCTTTTCTATCTTCTGCATCATTGTTTCAATTGTGGACCTACTAGGTATGAATCCCGACTGGTTTCTCTGGACACTAATTGGATCCGAAAGGCAAGATGTTGTTACTATCATGTTGAATATAGTGCCTCTATAGTTACCACAGTCCTGGACATCACCCTTGCACCTGAATCCTGCTATTATCCAATTCTTATGCCACTGAGAAGACGTTATATTTCCGCTAGTTATCCCATTGAAAAGTTTTAGTTTTCAACTGATTCCTGTGGTCCCGAGGTTATGTCATCTTCTCTTACTAAGGTACGACATCTTCTCTTACTAAGAGCACTGATAATTTCTTCCTCCTGCACCCTGTCCACCACCCAAGAAGTGGAAGAATGGTTGCCAATGTCATCCTTGACCCCTCCAGCATTCGTGAGGCTGTAGAGATACTCTTCCCACCTCCTGTTTCCCTCACCATGGAGAAACAGGACCTTGCCATCCTTGACAGTATTGGTTCGGGATATAATGCTATTTGCTCGATCGTTAGCCATGGACCAAGTTGAGAACTTTTCTCTTCACCTCTTGTATTCCTCACTGGTTGTCGGGAGTCTGGAAATAGCTAAATGTGGTCTTGGTCTGCATGTACAGTCGTGCATTCTAGAGTTGTGGTTCCCCATCTCAACTCACCTGTGGAATTCAACCTTTTGATTGATGACTGCCCCCATATGTGCCCAGGGTAAAATAGGCACATGGCCCTTCCCCAGTGCGTGTGATTAGCCAATCGTGTGAGGGGCCAATCAGGATGATCAAACTGGCATATTGTGTTTGCCTGTGGTCAATGTAGGTTCTTCTGGGAGATGACCATATCAAAATGCCTTCCTGCATGTTTGCAATGTGGAGACCTGAACCAAGAGGGACATGGATTCTAGTGGTTGAGGAGGACATCCCCTGCAATGTCTCAGGGCCGCCCCACTCACAGCAAGGCGGCACCGACAAAGGCACAGATGATGCAGGGGCATTGCAGAGCAATACATTAAAACGGGAATAAGCTTTCTGGAGGCGTGGTGGATGCTAGCCCTCTTAGGTGTCCTATACAGGTGCTTTTGCAACATCTGCTGTGTCATCTGCCTCAACCAGATGGGTATGACTCATCAACTCCCACTCCTGGCCAGTTTGGCGCCCTCTCGGTCCTGTGAAATCTGCAGGTTGTCTTCTTGTGCCAGTGTAGCCTGCTAGACGGACCCCTACCCAGTAATGACCATTACCACAACTTCCTGCTCAAAACTTCCCCTGGCTTCCTTCTTCCCCCACATCCTTCGAGACTCTAGATTCCTTCAGAGAATAGGATGCATCTACTGTGAAAGCTTTGCCCCAACTCGGCCCAACCTATCTCTCCCTCAGAGGAAGTTGTGCATGGAAAGTGGCTTTATTGCATTAGACATACCAGTTCTCACCTAATCACAGGAGTTATGTAATGCAATCCCAGATAGTACAGTATAGTGATATGGTGGAAGATGCCTAATTATTTCTTTCAATAGTCATTTTAGCTAAAAAAAATTGCAAAATATTCATAGTGTTTTTAACTTGGCATATTTGAAATTGCGTTTTAAAGTTATATTATAAAGGAATAAAAAATGTGGAATGCTGTAGTGACTATGAGAGATTTTATAAAGTGTATTTTAGGCGTCTTACCCCAGCAGTTGGAGGAAGAGCACAATTATGAATTTTTCAAAAATAGATCACATAAATTACCATGGAGTCCTCACTGACATGAAACATTTTATTTTTAAAATACAGAAAATGGCTAACACATTGTAATTCCAGTGTTTATAATTGTATTCATTGCACATACTGTATCTGTTTGATACACAAAAACAGTGTTTTCATGCTCAAAAGCAGTTCAATCCCCCTGAAATGACATGTTCCATGGTCCATTGAAGGGCTTCCTGATCCCAGTTTCCTATACTGGATTTCCTGACGGTTTCTGGTCATTTTCTATAAAATATACTATGGATATAATATGTATATATATATTCTATAAAAGTGATGGCGCTGAAGGAGGCTGATGTGAATCTCCTCTCAGCTGTGAATGGGGAACTTGACAATATGTCGATTGTGATTTCAGTTATCGTTAATAAAGCTGATTACCTTTTGGAAAATACGGTTAGTAGTGTAAAAACTTTTAATGAAGCTGAATCTATTCAGCTTAGCTGTCATTCTCAAGGCATCTGTAACTGTGCCATTCTCACTCGAATCTATAAAAGAGGTAAGTGTATCGTCGCCACGTAGTGTTTCTCGTTTTCTCACTGGCTCACATATGGATAGGTTTGGTGGTGTAGTGGTCCGGAATCTACTAATAGAGACTCCAGCCCAATTGAAAGCCGACATCGTTTCAAGTTTGGATCAGATTTCTTTATTGATTGAGGCTCAATATGGATCAGTGATGGGTGATTGCTGCAGTGTTGAAGAAACGACTACCATGGAAGGAGGAGTGCAAGGGGAAATAATCCCAAGTCCTGGACCCCCTAGAGTGGGCAGGGTCAACAAAGCACTCGACCTCGTTCTTACGCGAGTGTGGTCTCATCTGCTGGAGCTGGAGCACCTGAGGCTTGTGAAATCAATCTTCCTAGTAAAAGTAAGGAACTGGTGAGGATGCACCCTCCTCCTGTTCAAGGATCCTACCGTTCTTCTAGAGTGTCAATCACTAATCCCACCCTACTTAATTCTGAGAGGATTTTGCTTAGTAATGTGTCCACAGCAGTGCTGGTTCAAGTGATTACAGAAGCTCTGGAGCTTGCTGGCCACTAGGTTATCGAGTGTGGTCAGTGGACCAACAAGGAAGGGCGGACATCACGAGCTATCTTTGTCTGCATAGTGAAGGTCGCTGAGAAGGATCTATCTGACCCAACGGTATGGCCGGAAGGTACTTTTGCTCGCCCCTTCCGAGGGCAGAATCCAGCCTTAGTGGAGATGTGGAAGAATCCTGGAACCCATGTGACGTCTCAGAAGTGACGCAAAGTGTGCCTTGGATCTACAAATCAGCCTGATTGTCTTCCTTCTATGCATAGAATCAACTTTGTGTTGTGTAACATTCACTCTATTCTTCCAAAAAATGGACTTTGTTGAGTGGCTGTCTGCAGAGCATTCCCCTGATTGTATTGTGCTCATGGGGACTTGGCTCTCCCCCATGGTTCCAGATTCGTTGGTGGCTCTCCCTGGCTATTCCCTCTACCAGTGTGACCGACCTACTTGGGGGGGGGGTGGCTGTATATGTCTCTTCTGCATTATCATCCTCAGAAATTTGCAATCTCTCATTTCAAGGAACCCAAGCTCTCTATCTTGCTGTCAATATGGTGGTTCTCCATGGAAGCTTTTTGTGATATATCGCCCACCACATGCTTCATGGGATGCTCTTCTGAATTTCTTGACTGATATCATTGCTTCATTTATGCCTAATATTATTGCAGGAGATTTCAACTGTAACTTCTTGAAGAATACGTGGGAGTCTATGCAACTAGTGGAACTATGTGGTGCATGGACTCTGAGGCCCTCAGTAGGCTGTCCAACCAGGATAACAATGGGCTCAGCTACACTTCTCAATCAAATCTTCCTTCCTTCTCAGGTCCTATTCTATCAAGTTTTGCCTCGATCATTGTATTATCTTACCAAAGTTTGATATAACTGAAAAAGGGGGCTGGCCCCTCTCTCCACCACAGGGTAGGAGGTTCAAATATAAATGCATGGATTCCCAGTTGTTCAACAGCTTTATTCATCAGTTGGGCTGTCAATCCTTCTGGGCATGCCAGGACCCTGCCTTCCTATCAGCAATGTTTCTTGATACCTGTACATTAGCCTTAGAAACCTTTTGTCCATGCTCCTTCTATAGGTTGGGGAGAAATCCGAAGCCCACCATGGTGTTTGTCTTTCTGGGCCCTAATTACCTTTGTTGTCGATGGGCCCTAAAACACTAACAAACAACAACAACAACAAGAATCCAAAGCCCTGGTGGACTTCTTAGTTTTCTTACTTGCATAGGCACTGCTCGGAGCTGCACTCTATTTGGAAAGCCCAGCCTGATGCCTGCTCATACCGACGGTTTACTGCAGCATGTAGAACCGATAAACGATCCCTTCGTCAAGTCCGTTCAGCATCGGTTCTCCCTGCAACAGCCATTTGTGCATTGTGGGCCTTGGTTAGGTCCCTTTCAGTTCCTTTCTCACAGGCTCCTCCAAAAATAGCCCAAGCAGCTTTGGCCCTCTTGGGTAACTCCTCTGGTAACTCTGTTCTCTCTATGCAATTTTATCTTCCCAGCAAACACAATCCTTTTCCTCAACCTCCAGTATTGGACCTATATGCTCTGCATCTGTATATAGCTAGACTCAAATGCTCTTCTGCTTCTGTACCTGATGGCCTACCTTCTATCCTCGTCAAAATCTAGGATCTCCAAAGTATTCTGCTCCTTCATCATGTCTTGAACACCTGTATGAGGCTAGGGTTTTTTCCTTGCCCATGGCGATGTGCCTTTGTAACCCCAGTTCACAAATGTGGTTCAATTACAGACCCCCTCAATTATAGACCTATAGCTATTCTTTCCCCTCTGGCCCAGGTGCTAGAGCGGTGGATCTATGACCTGGTGAGAGATAACTTGCTGTCCATTATCCCACAATCCCAATATAGCTATAGACCACACTCATCAGTTTTGTATGCCCTCCTTTCTATCCTTATGACATTGGCCTCTACATTGGCCAAAGGTAATTTCTTCCTTCTCCTCCAGTCGGATCTTGCAAAGGCCTTCGACACTGTCGATCACAATAACCTTATAAAAACTCTTATGGGAATAATCTCCAACTCCTATGTATTAAACCTCATCTAGTCCTATCTGCATTTAAGGACTGTCAGGAGTAGACTTTCCTCAGATATTAAGGTATTGAACTGGGGTGTCCCTCAGGGATCTGTTTTGGGATCTATATTATTTAATGCTGCCACCTCTGCCTTACCATCTGTCTGTCCAGACTGATTGATCTGGTCTTTTGCTGATGGCACCTACTTTGGACAGACTCTCTTACCAAGCTCAGTTCCAGAGGTCCTTACTCTTATTGAAAATCTTCTGGTTCGTATATCTGAATGGTATGCCTCTCTAAGTATGGCCTTGAATCTTGCTAAAACTAAGGTTATAATTTTCTCTACTAGTCTGTGTTCAGACGTGTCCATTATTTTTTCTCAACCTATCAAGCTTCTAGGGGTCATATTTGACCCCCAGTTGAACTTCCTTCCTTACCATGATATCTTGAGAGCCAAATTAAACTCTCTATGTTTATTTAAGGGTCTTAAACCTATTCTAGGTATTTCAGAGCTTGTTCCTATTTTCTGGGCTAAGGTGCTGGCACTACTAAGGTTTTTGGCCCCTTTCCTGGCTGGTTTGACAAAGATGCAGCTGTGGCCATTGCAAGTGTCCTATAATTCAATTCTCCAGGCTATTTTCCAGATTCCTCCCTGGCTGAGTGTTAAGCGATATAGCTTTAGGTTTGGTATCCTCCCTCTGCCTACTTACCTCCGTTTCTGTCCACTCTTGGAGTTAACCAGAGCTCTAAAAATCAACTCTCATCCCATGCATTTCATTTCTGAGTACTTCCGAGCAGACATATCGCTAAGACGTATGTGCCATTTCTTTTTTTGAGCCCTCTGTCCCTATGAGGGATTTCAGAGGGAAATTCTTCCCATATACCTCTCTTAAATTCTGGAACATGCTGCCTTTCAATCTCCGTTTGAACATCTTCCAATGCTTGCAGTTCTGCTGTATGTGGAATTGTAGGCACTTTAAGAAGAAGCTCTTCAAATTTCTACTTTGTAACTAACTGGTTTAGGGGGGGACTAAGTGTACATTATGTATGTAAATTATAATAAATAAATAAATATTTGCTTATATGAAAAGTAGGCATCTCACCCCAAAAATTATTTGCCATCTTCCCAAACATCAGGGTAAGATGCCTATGTGATCTAAAATGCATATATGTCACGTGTGTGCAACTACTTCACATCATAGTCCAATAACACTGGTCAACAACATTTTTTCCCCCAAAACTGTTTTAGGTGTTCTGAGATCAATTTTCTAAATTTCAACAAGAATTTTACATATTCTATATTATGTCTTCAAATGGCACATATGTGGACATTTGAAAGTTATAGGTCTACTTCTTGGAATGCAATTGGGCAACATGAAATTTCCCTGTTTCCTTTGTGAATGGGACAGCCGGGCAAAACAATTGCACTATGTTCAAAAAAATTGGCCAACCCGACAAGCATTTATTCCTGGTCAGAAGAATATTTTGTACTTACCCTTAGTCGACCCTAAAATGATTTTTTGCCACCCTTGCACGTTAAACTTGGCCTCATGAAAAACTTTGTAAAGGCACTTAATTGAGGTGGTATGGGATTTGAATATTTAGCCAACAAATTTCCCCAGATCAGTGAAGCGAAAATAAAAGAGGGTATATTGGTTGGGCCTGCCATTCACAAACTAATAAAGGACAGTGACTTAGATTTTTCATTTGATGAAATTGAAAGTCATGCATGGATTGCTTTAAAGAACGTAATAATGGGTTTTTTGGGCAACAAGAAGAAAGAAAATTATGTCCAACTAATTGATGAACTTTTGAAAGCCTACTAACAACTTGGATGCAATATGTCCTTAAAAATTCATTTTTTCAACTGTCATTTGGACTTTTTTCCACCGAACCTTGATGATGTTAGCGACGAGCATGGTGAAAGATTTCACTAGGACATTTCCGTCATGGAAAAGCGTTATCAGGGCAGGTGCAGCCCTCATATTTTGGCCAATTATTGCTGGGGACTAATTAGGGACAAGAGAAAATCAAAACAAAAACGAATTTAATTTTTTTTATTTAGTGCTGTTACCATTTTCTGTGTGGGATGCATATATAATCTGATTAAATCAATGTTCACGTATATCTAAAAATCCTCACGTGATGGACAAAATCTGACAACATATTATGAATCAGCATGAAAATTTGACCCAGAATCACATAAAACTGTATGGGGGAAGAAAAAAACTTTAAATTTGTTGTTCTTTTCATTTTTTCTTAGTGCAGTATTGAGTATAATTATTCGTGATTATGTGCATGTCAGGAAAATTTTCATACGGCGAATCTGTTTTTAGTTTTTCTGCAAAAGGAAGTCACAAAGATGAAATAAACAAATAACCACGATGTTATATTATCATGTGTGTGTCATGAACAACACTGTCAAGTCAATGGCATTCTCCTTGGTCACACTGCTTATCATCATCATCATCTCACCCTTCTCCCACCTGAGGCAGGGTCGGGTCTGCAGGTTCTACTCCTCCAATCCCACCTATCACCCACCTATCACCCACCAGGACCCCCACACCCCAAACGCCTCCATGTCTGCCTGCACTACCTGTTCCCACATTCACATTGGTCTCCCTCTACATCTGGTGCCCCCATTCACCTGCAGTCCCACAATGGACCTAATAAGCTTATCCTCTCCCCTCCTTATCACATGCCCATACCACCTCAACCAATTCTTTCTCATCTTTTCCACAATGTCCCCCACCCCCAAGCTACCGCTATGATAATCATTTCTGACCTGGTCGGATCGAGACACCCCACACATATATCGCAGCATTCGCATCTCAGCCACTTGCATTTGCCTTTCATGGTTCTTCCCAACTGGCCAACACTCTGACCCATACAGCATAGCAGGCCTAACAGTGGTTCTGTAGACCTTGCCCTTCAACTTTATTGGGATCCGGCGGTCACACAGGACCCTACTTGCCTGTCTCCATTTCAGCCACCCTGCATTAACCCTACAGGTCACATCTGAATCTATTTCCCCATTGCACTGGAGAAATGATCCTAGATAGCAAAACTCATGCACTGCTGGAATCTCCTCTCCCCCACAATGAATCTCACCTCATTGCCCCTGGCCACTAAAATTGAAAGCTATGTACTCAGTCTTCTTCATGTTCACCTTAAGGCCCCCTTCTTCCATTGCTGCTTTCAGGACTTGTAGGCCCTTTTGTGCATCTTCCTTGGACTCCTCAAGCCCTTCCACATCATCTGCAAATACCAGGCACTGGAGGCCCATTCCCCTACTCCCGTCAGCAGCTCATCCATCACCAGAGTGAATAGGTTTGGGCTAAGTACTGACCCTTGATGCACACCAACCTCCACTTTGAAGCTTGCAGTGTTTCCCCATGCTGCTCTCACCCTAGTGATGGAACCATCATTCATATCCTGCACTAACCTAATATGGCCTTCATCCACACCTTTCTTTCTTAAAACACTCCACACTAACTGTCTGGGAACACTATCATATGCCTTCTCCAGGTCAACAAATATTGATACCCATGTGTGCCTGGGGTTGAATAGGCACACTGCATACCTGCATGTCGTAAGAGGCAACAAGAGGGGTGACTTTTTCTTGCCCCAGATAGGACAACACCACTGTGGTCTTTGTCTATGACATGTTCTGGGCAGGACGATACCATCATTGTGGTTGTTTCTGTCTTTCCTTGTCCAACTTGTTCTCGGTCGATGTAGGCTCCTCACTGAGGTGACCGTAAATAAACACCTACCCACGTGTTTGCCATGCATGGAGACCCACACCCTTGGGAAAAGCGGATCCTGGTGATTGAGGAGGCGCATGTCCTGTGATGTCTCTGGGCCACCCCACATTGGTGGCTTGGCTGACAGACATCGAGGATTAGGGTTGCGACCTACAGCCCCAACACATCACTTTGGCCACAGCTTCCAGGGAAAATGGGCAGTCAAGGCGGATACCCGGTCTTGCTCAGTCGGCCAGGGGTACATAAGTTGTTGTGCCCCCTAGGGTTGCTGTGAGTGGACCGGCAGTCAACCCTGATGCCAATGGCCCGGTACTCGGGGATTATGCCACCCTAACAGTATCCTGTCCGAGGAACCTTGACGACTTGAATGGGCGTCCCCTCGTTGGGGCTCCGTGGTCTTTTTGTATAAACTGTAAGGGCAACCACCCCGCTTCTTCTCGGGATTGCCCCACTTGGCTGCAGGAATGTGCTATCCAGGAGTTGCATGTCCCGAAGGGTATCAGCTTTCAGGATTCACAGTGGCTGCTAGCCTTGCCAGGGACCCCCAGTCGTGGGGTGTCCTACGCAGGTGCTGCAAAGGCAGCTGCTGTGTTGTCTGTCTGTACCCAGACAGACACCTTACCTCAGCTCTCCCCTCATCCGTTTGACACCATCTGGTCTGTGCTAGCATTGGCCGCCAGACGGACCCCGAACCTATGGCCATGACTTCTTCTGGCTCCACCACCGCCTCTGGCCCATGAATGGGTCCCTCAATAATGGCGGTGCCAGCTTCTTTGGAGACCCCAAATGTTGCTCATCAAAGACAGGCATATCCCTTGAAGGCCTCCCTTCCTTTCTCAGCCCAGCCAGCCTCCTCCATGGAGGGGGTGGTGGGTGAGACAGGAAGAAAGAAAGTAGGGACACCTACCACTTCCACAGTGGGGTGTGCGTCCTTGGTCCGTCCACCCAAGCTCTCTGGCCAAAAGCAGAGAGCATGGGGTGGTTTCATGCCCAAATTGGGGCACGATGGGGATTTCTCCTTCGAGGTGGAGGAGGACGACCCCAATTGAAGGCATCCCTGCCTTTTCTGCAGTGGGACGGAGAATAGGGAGGAATAGAGATAAGCCACCTAAGCCCACGTGATGGTAAATTTCCTACAATGGAACTGTCGAGTTTTTTCCCACAAGAGGTACGAGATCACACTGCTGATCTCTAGGCACAACCCTATCTGCATCTCCCTTAAGGAGATCCTGTGTCATGGTGATACCCGATTTCAATATGGGGGTACACTACATATGCAGACACCTGGCAGCAAGGAAGCCACCCTAATGGAGGAGTGGCTATCCTTATCCAGAATGTGTGCATGCATGTGCCAGTGGCTTTGCAGACGCCTCTGCAAGCAGTGGCGGTCTCATTGCAACTGGATGTGCCCACCACTCTATGTTCCCTCTACATGCCTAATGGGATTGATATCCTATGGCAGACCTCGACTCCCTTAGTGCCCAGCTTCTAAAACCCTTCCTGATTATGGGTGATTATAATGCCGATAATCCTCAATGGGGTCGGACAGTCATAACCCCCAAAGGCGACTTGTGGAACAATGGGTGTCACACAATGGCCTAATTGTTCTTGACACAGAGGCCCCCATGCATATGATGACGGCTACTGGTGGTCTCTCATGTGTAGGAATATCCATCTGCTCTCCTGGGTTGGCACCAGGTTTGCAGTGGGAAGTCTTCTCAGACCCTTGTGGAAGTGATCACTTCCCCATCAAGGTTAGCAGTGGAGATGGGGCATTACCCCAACACCTACCATGGCGGTGTCTCCGTTGGGCGGACTGGGAGGAGTTCACCCGCTATATCTACTTTTGCCCACTGTGTGATTTTGATGGGGTCAACGACCTAGTGAGTCACTTCACAGAGGTGGTGGTCAGGGCGGCATTGGATTCCATCCCCTAGAGCTCGTGTAACCCACCATGAGCACAGGTGCCAAGGTGGACGAAGGATTGTTGGAGTGCAATTCGGGCTCACCGACGAGCTCTTTGCAGCTTCCAATCTCGTCCTACCAATGCCAATCATATCTACTATCTCCGAGCCCAGGCATATGCACGACGGGTGATCAAGGAGGCCAAATGCTCCTCATGGAGTCAGTACTTCTCCTCCCTTACCCGTCACACGCCCTCCAAGAAGGTATGGGAAAAGCTGAGGAAGATCCAAGGCAGATATTTATCATCCTGTGGCTCCGGTCTCCTTCTACAAGGGAGACATTGACTTTTGCCGTGTGAGGTGGCTGAGGAACTGGCAAGGACGTTTGCAGCCATCTCCAGTTCCCAGCACTACATGGCAGCATTTATGCAGATTAAGCAGGCTGCAGAAAGCCACCCACTTAGTTTTGCTGGTGGTGTTGCTCAGGGGTATAACAACCCGTTTACCCCTGGGGAGCTGCAGGCAGCTCTAGCAAGAGCCAGGGACACTGCTCCTGGACCAGATAGCATTCATTATCAAATGCTACGACACCTATGAGAGAAAGGCGTTAGTTACCTCCTCAAGGTACTCAATTACATTTGGCAGCAGCATAATGTCCCTGCAAGCTGGCGAGAGGCTACTATAATCCCACTCCAAAATCCTGAGAAGGATAGTAGCCTTCCAACAAATTATAGACCTATTTCATTGACAAGCTGTCTTTGCAAAAACATGGAATGAATGGTTATTTGGCGCCTGGTGTGGTATCTTGAACGGCACCACCTTCTTGCCAAGGCCCAATGTGGCTTCTGTGCTGGCAGGTCTCCGGGGATCATCTATCTCACTGGAGACTGCAGTATGTGAGGCCTTTCTCCCACATAGTGTGTGTGGGTAACACCTACTCCTCAGCCTTTCTGCAGGAGAATGGTGTCCCACAGGGGAGCGTCTTGAGTGTGACGCTCTTTGCTGTTGCAGTGAACGGTTTACCATCCTGTTACCATCCTGTCATTGTTCACACCCCGGTATAGTCGTTCCTATTTGTGGATGACTTTTCTATCAGGTACTGGGCTGCCACGATGCACAGCATTGAGCGTCAGCTGCAACTGGCACTCAATAGTGCCAATGAGCTTGCCACTTCACGTGGCTATAAGTTCTCCTCTGACAAAACAATGGTCATGCACTTCTGTCATAAGCGAGGGCTCCACCCTGAGCCTCAGCTTACCCTGAATGGCTGCCTCCTCCCAGTTGTAGAGGTGGCCCGGTTTCTTGGTCTCAGTTTTGACAGGCGTCTGACATGGGTCCCGCACTTGAAGGAGCTGAAGGCTAAGTGACTTCGGTCCCTGAATATTCTGCGGTGCCTGCAGGGAACTGGTTTTGGGGCTGATCAAACAGTGATGCTTTGGCTCTACAGATCACTTGTTCGATCACGTCTCGATTATGGCTGTGGCGTCTATGGCCTGGCCACTCCATCTACTCTCTGGATGCTGGACAGTGTCCATTGGGGCGTTCCACACAAGTCCAGTACTCAGCCTTTATGGCAAGACTGGCGAACCACCACTGACTGTGTCGTGGCAGTACCTGGCAGCTACATATATTCTGCGGCTGAAAGGTCAGCCATTTTTAGTCACACAGTGTGATGGCCATTCAACTGCCGCCCGGGGGTCCTTCCTCCTTTTGGCATGCGGTGGATGGATTGCATCATGGCCCTGGGTGTGGCTCTACCTAGGGTGCAACCTGTACTGCTGGCCTCTGTGCCACACTGGACAGTGCCAGAGCCAAGTTTTGACTGTGCTTGCAGCCTTCCCCAAAACCAGTACCGATAGGTCAGTGTACGAATAAGAGTTTGGTCGCCTCTCTCATCTGGGTCATGTTTTTATTTACACAGATGGGTTGAAGGATGGCTCCTTGGTTGGTTGGTCAGTCTTTACAACTGATTATCTCATAGGGGGCCACCTTCCTTGCATCACCAGTGCCTTAACTGCAGAGCTCACAGCTCTGGAACTCATCCTATTATTGATTGACAAACACTTTGTTTTTGTAACTGACTGCCTATCCTCCCCTCAGTTGTTGCACGCCCTTTATGGCAGACATGCCATCGTCCAGGGTGTGCACAGATTGCTGCTCATGATTCGTAAGCAGGGCAAGACAGTGTTGTTTATGTGGGTCCCAGGGCATGTTGGCATCGTGGGCAACGAGAGGGCGGATGCTCATGCCCGTCAGGTGGCCCACTTGCCAGATATACCAGACACTGTTGTCCCCTCCTCTGATGCTCTCCCAATGGTGTGGCGGGCCGTCCATGAACAATGGCGGTCCCAGTGGTTTGCAGAGACCACCAAAAAACTCTGCACACTGAAGGACACTCCAGTGCACTGGGTGTCCTCGTGCTGCCAGTCGCAGAGGGAGGAGGTTGTGCTTACTCGGCTTCAGATCGGTTACAAGTTCCTCACCCACTCCTACATTTTACGGGGTGAGGAACAACCATGGTGTGACTTCTGTTGGGAGCCTCTCACAGTGGCGCATATCTTTAGTCACTGTGAGAGATACCGCAAACTGAGATGGCGACTGGGAGTCAGTCGGGAGCTCTCTGCCTCACTTGGGGATCATCCCTAGGGGGTTGAGAGCTCCCTTGTATTTGAATTTTGAATTATACACGTTTGTTTTTAGACATCTTTGAATATTTTGGCTTTTGCCTATTTATTTCTGTGTCTTTTTTTGGCTTTTGCCGTGTTTATTGTTATTACTGTTTTGGCTTTTGCCATGTTTATTGTTATGACTGTTTTGGCTTTTGCCGCTTTTATTGTTATGTGTGTTTTGGCTTTTGCCACTTTTATTGTTATGTCTGTTCTCATTTTTGCGGATTTTACTTTTATTTCTGTTTTTGGCTTTTCCTATAATTATTCTTTGATATTTATTTGGCTACTGCCTTTTGTATGTGTTAGTTTTAGTGGGCTTTTGCCCTTATTTATTGCCATCATGGTGGGAAGGCCATTTACACCCCCACCATGATGATTGTCTTTCTGGGCCCTAATGACCATTGTAGTTGATGGGCCCTAAAACCAAAACAAACAAACAAACAACCCAATCCCCCATGTACTTCCTCATATCCCAGGCAATCCTTTCAAAGATGGGCTTTAAAGTCACCCCAATAATTAAGTGTTCATTTCCCATGCCCTGTCTAATTGTGTTGTTTGCTGACTGTACTACCTCATCAAAGTCCCTCCAGAAATCTGCTTTAGTCATTTCACCCAGGCCTGCTTGGGGGCATAAGCACTTATGAGGTGGAGCCCTATACTGTGCCACACAACTGTTACTAACATTATTCTACTACTAACTCTCTTGACTGAAGTGCAATTCCCTACTTTACATGATGCCCACCCCATTTTGACCCCCTTCACTACCCATGTATATGAGTTTGTATCCCTCCCCATTACCCATGATCGATTTCCCTTCCACTTTGTTTCCTGCAGGAAAGCTACACTAATACATCTGTGCTTAAGGGTGTCAACTAGCTCCCCTGTCTTCCCTGAGAGGGTCCCAACATTCCATGTCCCCAACCATAGCCTCACCCCTTCACTCTGAGTGACACTTCTGGCTGGGGGCACCCCAGTCAAACGTCTAGAACCCACAGCAATAGTGACTGGGATAGTGGTGGGGGTTGCCATCCTACCCCACAGGAGACACTCGATATCATCACCATTGCCATGTGAGCTTAGGTCTCCCACTCACACGACATGTCTCTGGGTCACACCCTACACCTGAAAAGTTACATGCAGTCTGTGGACTGCATGTCAAAAACAGAGAACAAACAAATGGCAAACCCCCAAACAACCAAACAAACCTGACAAACCAAACAAACTAAAACAAACTAACTCAACTAAACAACTAAACCAAACAAAACCAGTTAACCTAACAAATAATTACTTAAATAATTAAATTAAATTAGACTTAAATCAAATCCAACCTGAATCAAATCAAATTCAAACTAAATCAAATTAAATTCAAACTAAATCAAATCTAAACTTCAATCAAATCAATTCTAAATCAAATCAAATTCCAATTAAATCCAATCAAATTCCAATTAAATCAAATCAAATTCCAATTAAATCAAATCAAATTCCAATTAAATCAAATCTAAGATAAAATCGAATTTAAATTAACTTCAAAATCTTGCTGCATGGAGTTGACCCTGTAATGCAGCATAGTTGCAAACTGTGGACGATGCACATGGAACCACGCCAGTATTGGCAGAGAACGTCACGAGGTTAGGCTTATTGCCAAACCTCATAACTAGTTCCCTGCCCCCAAAACGGCCCCAACACCTGCAGCACTACCTTATGCTGGAACAAATGTAAGGGATCCACGCCTTTAGAAAGGCGATTTAATCCTAGAGAAGATTGAAATTTGCTTAATTCAGGAAAATTCGAAAAAAAATTTTTCAGCTTGGTGCAGTAAGACAAACAGCAGACAGCGCCACCTAGTGTCTCTTGGTCACGCTGCTTAATTAGATGAAATTAGTCATCTTCCCCCAATAGGCACAATACCCCGATTTACCATATTTGATAAACACTTAAGAATACTGGCTACTGCAAATATACGAAATCGTTGTAGCAGCATAGGCTCTACATTAGAATTATGAAGCCTACAGGGTTCTAATGACCATTGAAGTTGAAGGGCACCAACAGAAATGGAAGTTGTGGTTGTGGAAAGAGACCAAGGAAACCCTAAGCTCCTGCAGTATGGTGCATGTCCTTGGTTTGACTCACCAGTCTTGGTGGCCAGTGGTCATAAGCAGGTGTAGCAGGGATTCCTCCTGCAAGATGGAGGAGGATGATGCAGAACTGGGCGTTCCCCTTTTGCTTCGAGAAACGGAAGGATAAAAAAACTCTACTAAGGTCACTTGGTATCTACTACTGGTATTGCATTTACCTCTTTCCTTGAATAAATTAATTGTCCAACTCTGCTTTGAAAAAGAACACTAATGAACTAAAGGCATGTTTTGCAAAACAATGCATTTTGGTGGTGCCCAAACCAGTTTTGTCAGTTGCTGTTGTCAACTTTTGTCAGACCAAAGGATGACCAACATAACCAAAATAAAAGGGTCTTTGTATTTGGTCAAGTAAAATTGAAAATGGGGCATGCTTCAAGCAGTTTTAGCAGATAAAAGTTGGTATTAACTTAATGATATCTTTAGTTTAGGGAATTCATTTTTTTAAGTTTATGGAAGTCAGTTTTTTTAAATTTAGGGAATTCAGTTTTTTTTTTAAATTTAGTGCACTCAACGTTCAACTCTTATATAGCATCATTGCATTGTATTGTTTGGTATTAGCTCTTCATCACACATGTGGCTAAAAGTAAAAGACTTGTCACACTTGTTGGGTCAATTTCACCCATTGCATTTCAAGTTCAGTTTAGGTTAAATTATTTAACGTGAAGCTGAAGGGACTGAAATATTTTTTCATGTTAAAAGAATTTCATGTTAAACGATGCATGCAGAAAACTCATCATTGTTTTCAATGTCGTCATATTTTATTAATTTGATTTATTACTAAAACTTACTCTTGTAACTTTTAGTAATATTATAACCAAACAAGCATTAGGTTACCTGCCAAAGTTTCTATTTTGGTTGTATAATGCAATGTTGTAACAAGAGGGGTAGGCCAGCATCCCCCCACAGACAACCCAGTGAATATTCCTGTGGGTTCAAGATGCCTGGCTAGGGTGTGCCCAGTCAAGAGCATGTTCAGTGGACCCACAGACCCATCCATGCCACAGGGGCATGATGGTGTGATGATGATGATGACTAAAAGTTACACTTGTGGGCATCATATTAGATTTAACATTTGCACTTCATATAATTATGCACACATGCATAATTTAAAAAACAAAATAATTATTTATTGTTTTTTTTGGGGGGAGGAGAGGGGAAAATGTGATATTTTTTTGCAGTGTCTTTTGGAGCATAAAATTGTAAATAACCTCTCCCCATAGTTTGAAAGGTTTGCCATTGGCATGCCTCTACCATCCCAAATCCAGGCAGTAATCTAGTAACAGTGGCAACAATTGAAAACTACAGTATACAATATGTTGTATATACAGTATTTTGTTATGTGAGAAGGAAAAAAACACAAAAGTGTTAAGCGATTTTTGTTTTGTGTTAAAGAAAAAAAAAGTGTGAAATTACATAGCATTTTGTCTGGACGACAGTATTATTTCATGTTAACCAATATTTTATTTTAAGCGATTTCATGTTAAAAGGTTTTCACTGTATGAATGAATTTATAGTTAAATTTAAAGATAACTTTTCTATTTCAAGAGCGTTGTAGCTGTTTGATGCAATGCCAGTACAGTCATACCTCGTTTAACGTTAGGGATGTGTTCCTCAAAAACGTTACGTTTTCCATATCAACGTTAATGGAGACAGAAATAACACATGAAGAATAGGGATAGGTTACTAAATTGAAAAAAGCAAAATAGATTTCGTTCCTTTTTTATTATTAATAAATAGGAACAATTGAAAACAGCTTTCTTGACAAATTTTTAAAGTATATGTAAATAAACTGACAAGTTTTGACGATTTTAATTTATTTATTTCATGACAAGAATTTATAAGGGTCGATTGCATTGTTTGTCTCTTCTTTTCTCATAAAGCTCACTTTAATAGCACAACTTAATGCATAATCTGGATCATTTGTGGACAATCTAGCGAATGAGAAACCTGACTCAGGCAATCAGACAATATTTTTGTTGTGGGTCTTCTGCTGATTGTTTTCAATGGATGTTTTCATTTTCTTTGGATTACAATTGTTGAGATACACTGTGTAAAAATGTTTTCAGACACCCAACATAATAATGTTCCAACAGCTGTACTTTTATATAAATAAAGATAAACAAGCAATTCCAATTTCAAATTTGTGGTCTAAACCTTCAGGAAACATTGCGAAAGACCTTTTGAAAAATAATTATCGAGAAAGAAAATATAGCATCAACAAGTGAACTTTGCCCACTTTTATGCAAAATAATTTAATTTAAATAATTTTTAATTTAATTTCTTTTTAAATTTTTTGAATGGGTTTGGGAGTAGGCAACGCAGCCAAAACAGGCCAAACTCTTAGGAGGCTGCTTATGGGAGAGGAGGAAGTAGGTGTAGGGGATTAGGAGGCCACCCATGACAGTACTAGCTGGGGTTGCATTTGTGAACTTCAGTGATCTCATGAGAACTGGTGTGTCGAATGCAACTTGGCTGGACTATAGAGAGGTTTAGTTAGTGAATTGCAGGATTTGCCAAAGCTAGGAAACTGAATGCCTAATTATTGGGAGGGGGACTTCAATGGCCACCTGGGAAAGAATGGGTTGGGATTTGAAGAGGTCCATGGTATTCTCTGCTGTACTGGCCAGAAAGTCCTTGAGTCAGCCCAAAGCACACAGTGTTGCATTACCCAATACATGGTTCACAAAGAAGGGAAACACTTCATCACCTTTCGTTCACCACATGGGAGGTGCCAAATCGACTTTTTCACTATAGAGCAGCAACCTAGGACAGAGATCCAAAATTGCTGAGTGCTCCCCAGTGAAGATTTCCAGAGAGAAAGTGGGCCTAAGTTGCTCATGCTGGAAATACTAATGAAGGGGGCAGTCAGGAGGCATGCATGGAAAGGAGAACCGGTCATTAGGTTGTGGCAGTTGCCAGCTAATTCAGAGGAATGCAGGCAGATTTTTCACCAGGTACACTGCGGTTGGGATGGGTCTGCTGATGCCATGTGGGACAGGGTTGCCATGGCAACCAGGATATATGGAAAGACAATGTTTGGCATGGCTAGAGTAGGAGGCAATTCTCAGGGTAGGCAGTCATGGTGCTGGAATGAGGAGGTGGAATCTGCCACCAAAAAGATTGCATTCCATAGGTGGCGAGACATGGGAGACCAGGGATCAAAGACCGCCTATATACAGGCAAAGAAAAATGGTAGGAGGACCATTACCCTGGCAAAGTATGCAAAGAAAAATGGTAGGAGGACCATTACCCTGGCAAAGTATGCAAAGAAGGCGAAGAAGGCGAGAATGCTGGCAAAGAAGGCGAGAAAACCATTTTAGACTGGCCTAGACCAGAGATAGAACTAGTAAGGAGATCACCAGGGCCATAACGGTCAAGAATAGCTATGGTAGAATTCTGTTTCAGCCAGCATAAATAACCAAGAGGTGGAAGGAGTACTATCATGGCCTCTTAAATTCTGCCAACCAGAAAAGGTCCATTGAGATCAACCCAATCAACCCAGAGGCAGTTTATAGGGTGATGAAGGCAGAAATAGTTAAGGCCCTCCATGAGGTAAAAGGACACAATGCAGTAGGCCCAGATAAGATTCCCATGGATATGTGGATATTCTGGGAGCTACAGGAGTAACATGGCTAAGGAAGCTTTTCAATAAGTTAGCAAATGAAGACAGAATGCCATCAGCTTGTAGGGAAAGCTGGTTAGTTCTGCTGTTCAAGGGCAAAGGTAAATCCCAGGACTGTGGAAATTATAGAGGCATTAAGCTAATGAGCCATTCTATGAAGCTGCAGGAAAGAGTCATTGAACGTCGCCTCAAACACTGCCTGGGCAATCAATTTGGGTTTATACCTGGTAGGTCGACAATGAAACCAGTATTTATTCTGAGGCAGATGTAGGGAAGTTTAGGGTAGTGCTTGCAATATTCGTTGACCTTGAGAAAGCTTATGATAATGTTCCTAGGCAGGTAATATGGAACGTGCTAAGAAGTAAAGGGTTAGATGAAGGCCATATTAGAAGCACTTGACCAGCACTTAGCCAACACTTATTTACTCAGGTCATGAATGAGCTTCTTGCAGGACTAGGGGAATAGCCCCCTCAGTGCTTGATTTTTGCCAATGATGTGAGAAAGCTTACAGAGTCTACCAAAGAGGCACAAAAGGGCCTACAAGACATCCGAGTGGTGATGGAAAGGGGGGCTGAAGCTGAATATTAAGAAGACAGAATAACTAGCTTTGAATTAGAATGGTCAGGGACCAGAGAGCGAGGTTCACTCTGGAAGTGAGGTGATACCAGCAGTGCAGGAGTTTAGATATTTAGGATCTGTGTTCCAGGGAATTGGTGAAATGCAGATGTGTGCCATAGGATCAAGGCAGGATGGCTAAAGTGGAGACAGGGATGTGGAGTCCTATGTGACCGCCAGGTTGCAATGAAGCTAAAAGGCAAAGTCTACAGAACTGTGGTTAGGCCAGCTATGCTATATGGCTCAGAGAGTTGGGCCGTGAGGAAGGACCATGAAAGGATAATGCAAGTGGCTGAGATGGGAATTCTGTGCTTCATGAGTGGGGTGTCCCAAGCTGATAGTATCCGAAGTGATCATGTTGTTAAGGTAGTCTGGGGCTGGGAGTTATCACAGAAATGATGAGGGAGAATAGGTTGGCCTGGTATGGGCATGTGATAAGAAGGGGGGTGAGAAACTAATTAAGTCCATTGTGGGAATGCAGGTGGTTGGGAGCACCAGGGGGGGGGAAGACAAAAGCAGGCTTGGGAACATGTGGAAGAAAAGGACATGGCTGTGTTAGCCTGTGTGCAGGGTGATTGGGGCATGGTGGAAGATAGGTGGGGTGGAGGATTGGAACCCACAGATCCAAACAAGCCATGGGCTGGAGGAGATAATGAAATGATGATGATAATGAAAAACTTGACTTCATAGTACACTAGTGGCTTTAATCTGATTACTGGTTTGTGGAATGGGGGCAGATGTAACCAAATAGATGGCCAGTAGTTACCCATATGTGGCATAGTACAGTAGAGCCTCTACATACAAGTTTAATCCGTTTCACAACTGAGCTTGCATGTTGAAAAACTCTGTATGTCAAAACCATTTTTTTCATATAAAATAAAGGAAATAGGAAAAATTCATTTAACCAACCCTGCCATGGTATTATATAACGTACAGTTACTGTATAATAAACTTTAATGCCACCACAATATAAATAATGTAGATAATTAGGAATACATGTTGTTTATTTCCCTTTTGGCTCATTGTGGCCTTCAACATTACTAGCATGGCTCATCTTAAAAAACATATCCAGGGATAACTGCTTTTGCCTGGATTTTAATATTTTACAAAAAATGAATGAAAAGGGCTGAAGCACGACCAGTGGAAACTTTATTTTCAATGAAAGACGTGTGGTTGGCAACTGTTGCAAGCGTTTTAGCAATGACTTGAGCTCATATACCGTAATTATTCTAATAAACGGCGCGCCGTTTATTTATTTTTTTTTTCAAAGGCCTTTTTGTTGCGCCGTTTATTGGAGCGCACCGTTTATTAGAGGGCGCCGTTTATTATTTATTTCAATTTATAAATGGAAACTTTTTAGCTGGACAAGTTGATTTCATTTATTTTGATTTTTGCTGATGCCATTCTCGAATCTGAATGTATTGGCAAAATGAAATTGAGAAAAATAATCAATGGTTCATTTAAAATTTAAACCCTTACCTTAGATTTAGATAACTGTAGAGGTTTAGCCACAGGACAATTACCATCATTCTCAGCTGTAGAAATTCCCAAAATTTTAAATGCTAAATAATACTTTCTCTTTGAAACATTTCTTTTAAAAATATCTTCACTAAAGCTTAGTTTACATAAGCAAACAACTTGCACAAGTACTACTGATGGTAACTTGTGCAAACATTTAAATGAGTAGCAAAAATGTGTGCAAGTAGTGTCTGAAAAAACTAACTGGAGAGCACTTGCCACTGTGTTTAAACCATATAGTGGATAGTGTGATTGCTTGCTTGCAATGCTCAGAAACAGAAAAATATCATTATAAACAATTATAACAATTTTAATGTGGTGGTAAAGTAAATAAATTTTTTGCTCTTTATGCAGTGCATATGGCATTTCCAACACTTCATATGGCCATTTAAACTTTACACAGTTGCTACACAGGGGTACAGGAGTGCCCCATCCATCCTTATTCGAATAATGAAAAGCAATTAACTACCCATCTATGACTTATCAGGAAGTTCAACCACCACCAGGGTAACCCACAGAACAGAGAGGAGAAAGAAAAACCCTGGGGTACACCAGTACCTCTGTTGGGGCATGAGCCTGATTCCTTATTGCATTATAGTTATTGCACAATAGGTCTGACACCATACAATATTAAAATTGACAAAGCATTAATTTACCTGCCAAAATTTATATTTTGGTTGTTAAATGTGGTGTTGGAACAGTGGGGATAGGCTAGCATCCCCTCACAGACAATCAGCCAATATTCCTGCAGATTCCATATGCCTGGCTGTTGTGTTCCCAGTCATAGCATGTTCAATGGACCCATGGACCCAACCCTTCGACAGGCTGCATAAGGGTGGGATGATGATGATACCAGTGCCTCTGTGTAGCATTAATCTGTTAATCATTAAAAAAATTCAAGTTAACTTGCACGATCACTTCCAGACAGTTTTGAAATAAACGGCGCCTGTTGTTTTGACGGCGCCGTTTATTATTTTTTCAGCTGAAAGGTGCAACGTTATTGGAGGGCGCCATTTATAAGAATAATTACAGTATCAACTTTCCACTCGTATGTAGGGACAAATTCTCCAAGAAATTTTTGCTTGTAACTTGAATTACTCGTATGTTGGGTCACTCATATGTAGAGGCTCTACTGTATTTTATTACTACAAATTACCGCATATACTGTACTACCAAAGGATTGATGACAATATATGGTAAGCCAACATTCATGTTTAGCGTTGCATATCTGTCATTTAGTTGTGCATGTTGCTAAAAGAATGTTACAAACTTTTTGTATCAAATGTGGGAAGCCCTGTGCTGCTGCCGATACTGCCTGCTCCAAAGGCCAGCACTGCCTGCAGGTGTATGAACTCGTCCCCAGGGGTGGGTGCCCCAATATAAGTAGGATGTTGATTAATAATGTTTATGATATTTGGAAGCACATACAGTATTAATTTATTATTTTGAGTGTACATACAATCATGTTGAATCTACTGTGTTTTTTGGTATTTTTGTCGTTATCAACCTTGGATTTGATACTACTGTTCTTAATATTTTTGCTGAAAATGTTGCACGTTGCACTTGTATAACGATAATGCAATCACTATTTGAACTTTTGACATGATGGCCTGTCTAAAACAGGGGTAGATTTATGATTTAGTCCCCCCCCCACGCTAGAGTTTTCTGCCGCTCCTAAAATAACATTTCTCAAATACTTATTCCTATCATCATGCACACTGAAATATTTTAAACTCTGTTTATTAGCATCCTGTAATGTAGAGACTATATTTTTATTGCTATTCAATTTGAATTGAAAGTATGTTTACAGTGGACCTGCAGGCCCAACCCTCCCATAGGCAGGATAATTTGCTGCCACTCGACTATATCCTTTTTAGCCTATTGAAAAATGAATAATACTAACAAATCTTACTTTTCTAATTCTAATTCTAATATTATACACTGCAAGCAGCCTTTTTGGCCAATATGGAAGTGGAGAGACTAACTCTCAATCCTACTTATGATAACATAATACTCCTAAAACCCTAAGCTATAATTCAGGAGCCTCCCCTAATACAATACCAGCTATTGTTGGATTTCCTTGGATGATTACTTTTGGCCATGTTTGGAGAAGGCTTATGACAGTGTTTCATGACAGGCAGTTTGAGAGGTACCACACTAAGGGAAAAGTGTGTAGAAGAAGGGTTTACAGTAGAGACCTGGTTATTTGACCTTCGTTTATCCGACGTTCTGCATTAACCAACACCCTCTTTTGTGTTGTTGGGATCATATTTCTGCCAGAAAGAGATACCAATGTGGAAAAATGTGTGATAAAATATTTCTTTAAACATAAACTTGCAACGTATTATCTTGCATATAATATGCAGCTTCCCCCCCCCCCAAAAAAAAAATTGGGAGAAAGTTTGGATGCATATAATACATACAGTGATGGAAATAAGTATTGCAACAAAAACCTTTTGACAAATATTTTAAGAAATACTGCTATTTTCTAAATGAGAATAATACCAAGCTTTAATACCATTTAAAACAATTAGTGATATAAACAAAGATTTTTTTCAAAATTAATTTAAATTTTTTAAAATAGAAAAACTGAAAATTTGAAAGGAAAAAAGTCTTATAACACTTTCTTTGAAAATCTTTAATTTGTTAATGATAGCTTAACCTAATATTTTGTATGCAGTATTTTGGCATCAATAATGGCCTGTAATCTTCTTGGCATGCATTGGACCAGGATTTTAGTTGCTTCAGGATCAATTTATTCCACTTTTCTCTCAAGATAATCATCAGTTCATTTTTGGTCTTAATTTTGTTCTTTCTAATGTTGGTGTCTAAAATGCTCCTTAAATTCTCTATGGGGTTGATGTCTGATGACTGAGAAGGAGTTATGAGCCTTCTTGGTGCATTACACAGCAATCACTCCTTGGTGAGGTTGCTGTACGTTTTGGATCATTGTCCTGCTATGTATCACCGATCTCACCAAACTTTGCACAGTCTTAACTTGGAATCTGTTGAGTACTCGAACTCACCATAGCCCCTTCAGAAATCCACCTTTGTGGTCTCATTGAGATCTGATTGAAGGGTTTAAATGCTAATACCATAATTATTCTAATAAACGGCGCCCTCCAATAACCAGCACACCTTTCAGCTGAAAAAAATAATAAGTGGCGCCCCCTAATAAATGGCGTGCCGTTTACTTCAAAACTGTCTGCAAGTGATCGTGCAATTTAACTTGAAATTTTTTAATGATTAACCCGTTAATGCTACACAGGGGTACTGGTATCATCATCATCACACCCTTATCCAGCCTGTGGCAGGGTTGGGTCCATGGGTCCATGGAAAATGCTATGACTGGGAACACCCCAGCCAGGTGTCTGGAACCTACAGGAATATTGGCTGGTTGTCTCAGTGGGGATGCCACATTTTCCAAACAAAATACAAATTTTGGCAGGTAAATTAATGCTTTGTCAGTTTTAATATTGCCTGGTGTCTGACCTTTTGCACAACAACTATACTGCAATAAGGAATCAAGCTCATGCCTGAACAGAGGTACTGGTGTACCCCAGGGATTTTCTTCCTCCTTTCTGTTCTGTGGGTGACCCTAGTGCAATGCAATTCACAGTATTTTCACATGATAGGTTGAACATCCTAATAAGTCACAGTCATGTAAACAAAGCTTTAGTGCAGATATTGTTGAAAGAAAGGTTTCAAATAGAAAGTATTCTTTTGCATTTAAATTGTTGGCAATTTCTGCAGTTGAGAATGATAGTAATCGTCCTGTGGCTAAACCTCTACAGTTATCTGAATCTAGGGTAAGGATTTCAATTTTAAATGAACCATTGATTATTTTTCTCAATTTCATTTTGCCAATAAATTCAGATGCAAAGTGGCATCAGCAAAAATCAAAATTAATGAAATCAACTTGTCCGACTAAAAAGTTTCCATTTGTAAATTGAAAGAAATAATAAACGGCGCCCTCCAATAAGCGGTGCGACGAAAAGGCCTTTGAAAAAAAAATAAACGGTGCGCCGTTTATTAGAATAATTATGGTATATTATGGTAATTCCTTGCTGAAATTCACTCTCTAGAACTATATTGACCTCATTTCATCCCTCTTCACTAGCTGTATATAGAAGCTTATATCCTCCTCTAAGGACCCTTGATCTATTTCCCTTCCTAAGCGTTTCCTGCTACTCTGATCCTGCTATGCACTAAAATATGAGCCAACTCCCCTGATTTCTCAGTTAGGGTTCCCACATTCTATGCCCATAATCTAAGTTTTGCAATACCTTTGGTTAGAGAGATAGCTGTAATGGTAGGAACCTCTGCCAGCGTCTAGAAATCACAGGAAAACCCGGACTGGTTTTCTGTGGGGGATGTTGGCCTACCCTACAAAGATATGATCCATTAACTGCCATATGAGCTATGGTCTCAATCTGCATGGCACTGCAAATGTATGATGATGATGACTCATGGCCTGCTTGCTCTTTTAAGTTTGGTTCGCAGGAGCTATATTATTTTGCCCCTCCCCTCAACCCATTCAAGGAATGACCACTGAGGAAGCCAACCCCTCAATGCTCGTTGAGGGCTGACCTATCCATCATCTGGGGATGCATACGGCCAACTCACTTTACCCATGTATTATTAGGTATAATTCAACAAACACAAACAATTGATAAAAATGCAGTGTTCCCATTTAAAATTTAGAAATTGAACCCCCCCCTTCCCAAAACTGGAGCTCGAGATAGGCTTAATTTTTGAATGCCAGAAAATGAAATTAATGGTGTTGCAATTGGGATTCAGCAATGGTGAACACCGTTCCTGAAAACAGTTCTTAAAATCTTCAGGAATTTACTAACTTAAATTATTTTAATAGGTAGGGGTATTTTTGACTTTCACATTTCATACTGTAGTTCTCCAGATTATTAGGTGGTGGAATTTCTCCACAAAACCCAAGGAATTTCAACCGGAAGTACACAAGTCAGCATACTGAGGTTGGGAAATGTGGGAAAGCCACTGTAGGCCGGGCTAGAGTAGAAGGTTCACTTCAGAGCAGGCAGACATGGTGGTGGAATGACAAGGTGGAGTCTGCCATCAAATAAAAGAAGCCTGCATTCCACAGGATGATTGGGAGAGGAGACCAGTGGTCTAAAATGCACTATAAGCAGACCAAGAGCACAGCTAGGAGGATTATTGCTTTGGCATGATGCCATCTATGATCAGTTAGTGAACAAGGAAGGGGAGAGACATTTTAGACTGGCCAAGGGTAGGAGTAGGGCATCTTACACTCTGAGCCATAACAATGAAGGATAGCAAAAGTAGCATTCTGTTCCTCCCCGTTGAAGTAAAGAAGCAGTGGGAAAAGTATTTCTACAGCCTCTTGAATGCTGCAGTGGGAGAGGACGACTATGACACAACTCCTACTATTTCAGGGATCATAGACCAGGGTAATGGAGGAGGAAGTAATCAGGCCCTTAAGAAAATGAAAGGTCGAATAGTGGTATGCACAGACAGAGTTCCCATTTAATATAGCATATTCTAGGAATCAGAGGAATCAGCTGACTCAGGAAACTTTTCAATAGGATATCTAGCCGAAATGGAATGTCTTCTGCATGCCATCCATGAGAGTTGTATAGTGCCACTATTCTGGGCAAATGTGATGTCTAAGACTGTGGTAACTATAGAGGTATCAAACTTATGAGCCATTCTATGAAGTTCTGAGAGTACATAATGTTGCCTCTAGGATAAAACTAGTGTATGTGGAAAACAGTTTGGCTTTTTGCCAGGTCCACATCATCATCATCATCCCCGCACCCATCTCCAGCCTGTGGTTGAGTCTGGTCTGTGGGTTCCAATCCTCCACTCCTCCACCATCATGTCCATTTGTACTACCTGCTCCCATGTCTGCTTTCGCCTTCCCCTCACTCTGGTACCCCGTCACCTGTAGTCTCATGATGGACTTAATGAGTTCCTCCTTCTCCTACTCATTATGAGCCCTAACCACCCTAGTCTACTTCCTCTCATCTTTTCCACGATATCCCCCACCCCCAAGCTACCTCTAACACAATCGTTTCACATTCTGTCAGTTCACGACACCCCAGTCATGTAGTGCACCATTTGCATCTTAGCTACTTGCATTGCCCTTTCATGGTTCTGCATCACAGCCCTGCACTCTGAGCCATACTGCATAGCTCATCAACCCACAGTTCTACAAACTTTGCCCTTCAGCTTTATTGGGACCCAGCAATTACACAGATCTCCGCCTGCCGGTCTAAACTTTAGCCATCCTGCCTTGATCCTATGGCTCATATCTGAGTCTATTTCACCATTTCCCTAGAACACTGATCCTAGATATCTGAACTCTTCTACTGCTGGTTTGCACCTGTAGTGCTGCAAAACCCGTTGCCTGGTAAATCTGTCATTGTAATTGGGGACATTCTCTTTATGTATTTTTTTCCTTTGGAAAAGAACACTCTTTTTGATTTTTTTTAAACATTTTTGAAAAAAATGACATAACCCAGAAGTGACTGTTAGACACTATGTAAGTGTGTACAGGTTTACTGATATTGAACCTGATATTACTGACAATTAAGTGTTCTGTTATAGAAACTGGTAATATGGTAAAGTGCCCAAATATCGTCCCCCTAAGCAAAATCTTCAATTCTGAGAAAATTATTTACAGGAAAAATAATTTAAAAACTGATTTAAGTTTATCAACTCCTTACCTACTTCATATAGCTAGTGTGATACTATTAAATAAAACTTTCTAAACCATAAAAAATTAAAAACTTATAAGAACGCAGATTTTGATTTTTCTAAAAAGGTGTCCTAATTCCGTCCCCTCTTTCCAGCTAATATCTACTGAATTATTTTTATGGGAAATTTCATTAAAACTCAGTTGACATCTCTCATAATAAATTTCTTGAGAGAAAAATTTTTATTGACTCTTTAAATAAAATAGCCTAATATCAATTTTGGAATGATACTCTTCATAGAACTTCAGCTCTACTACATCATAATGATAAGGCATAGAAGTGATAAACACATTATAAAAAGGTCAACACGTGATCATATGTGAATCAATACTAGTCTAAGAGGTTGGGAAATTATAGAATGTAAAAAACAGCAATACATTATGAGGGTCCTAAATCCGTCCCAGGGACGAATTTGGGAATTTCAAAGGGTCGGATTTAGGATCCCAGCAATAACAAATGAAAAAGTCTCATCTCTTGAACAAACAACCACAACTACATGGTTCTGACAACTCTGAACACAATATTTAAGCAGCAATCTTTCATTATCAATTGCCAAATGATGAAAAAAATTACTCGGAAGTGTCAATATAACTGTTTAAGGTTCGATTCCACAATTAAGTAAATTTACACAAAACCTATTTTTTGAAAAATTTTAAAGTTAAAAACAGAACAAAGCAACTGAATCAGAGCCAGTAGTAAACTGGATGGTTCTGAAGGCTTCCATGTGCTGTTCTGAAGGCTACAGCCCTCCCCTTGAAAGTTAAAGGGGGGGACGGATTTAGGGCAGGGGACGGAGAAAACGTTGCAAGCCCAATTTGAGAAATTCCAACAAAGCTGAAAAAAAAGTCACCTCTGTGGATGAAAAATCTCAATAGCTTCAAAACAGTGCTGTGATAAATGCAACCATAATGTATGTTCAGATCATTCCCTTATCCCAAATGTGGCAGGGTTGCGTCTGTGAGTTCTAGACCTCCACTCCTGTCTATCTCCCACCAGGTCCTCATCCACCCCATACTCTGCCATATTCATATTGACATCATGTTCCCAAGCCTACTTCAGTCTCCCTCAGCTCAGGGTGCTTTGGACCACCAGCATTTTTGAAATGGACCTAGGAAGCTCCTATTCTCCTCTTCTCATTACATTTCCATACCACTTCAACCTATTCTACTGGGGTCACCCCCATGATACCCCTAGTATATTCATTCCTAATTCTATCAGCTCTCAACACACCACTCAGGTGCTGCAGCATCTACATCTGGGCTACTTCCATTCTATTGATGTGGTAGCTCTTCCTCTCTGCCCAACACTGATCTATATAGCATAGCTGGCCTAACCACTGCCATACAAAACTTCCCTTCCAACTTGATTGGGACCTCCTATCATACAGGACGCTACAACAATCCTCAGACCTCCCCATTGCTTTGGAAAGTTCATCTTAAGTATTTTACCTCTTGCACCGTTTTTCACCAGTTATGGACTAAGGAATGGACCAGGTATGGACGAAGTATTGCGCCTTGGTTCACCCCAACCTTCCCTGGAAAGCCTCCAGTTTTCCCCAAGGTGTCCTTACCCTGGCTATGGAACCATCATACATGTTCCGAGCATTCAATTCAAAAAATAATTTGCTGAAAATGCAATCCATTGAAATTTGTTATCTCTATAAAGTTGGAAACGTTAATTCAATAAATTTTCATTCAGAAGTTTAGTTATTTCTACAGAAAAGAGATGATTTTTTGATGTGTGTCTGCCAGACACTACTGGGTTGTTATGTTAGAAAAGCTTTCTGCTGTGTTAAGGGTTCAGTGCATTTAAAATACTTGGTATTCAATTAAAATATGAATGATTCTAATTTTCATATTTAATTTCAGAATCTCAACACAAACATGTCTATATTTGATGATCAGTGTGAAGGAATTAACTGTGGAGCCTTAGTAATTGTTGCATGTCTTGGATGGGCTCTTGCAATCATAGTTTTAATAGCATATTCCGTTTTATTTTGGTAAGTTATTTCAAATGAGATTGTTTGGCATTTTAAACATAATTAGATTTTAATTCAGTAGCGTTGCAATTTCGCGCCTCTATCTCAGTCCTCTTGCCTAATACAAAATTACAGTAAAACCTCTCCATGGGTACACTCCTCATATTGGTGCAAATCCTTCAGGCACTGTTTTTTTCCCCAATAGGCTTTATGTGATTACTACGTCGGCGTCGGTGGAACAGTAGACCGGTGTACAGTAGAAGCATAGGGGTTGCAGCGTCGCGAAAAATAATTTATGCAATTTGGAAATAAGTTATTATTAATTGCACCTTTTATAGATATTTAGAGCAAATGCAAATATTTTCCTCACCCCTGACATCTTTGGCGTCTTTAATATCCTGGCGCCTATGTGATTTGCGGGTCCCGTGATTTGCACCCATTGCAAACTGTTCCAACACGCCACTACATTAGTTTACTACAGAGTATTGAACAGAGACTGAATCAAAATCTGAAACTTTTTCTAGTGTGAAAACAGAACTCTGGATCAGAAATAATAGTTTACTGAACATGAAACAAAGGTAGAGAGGAAAAAAGCGCTAAAAAGGAAAATATAGGGCAGGAGTGGCGACCCTATTGCATGTGTGCCACGGATGGCACGTAGAACACGGCATGTACACATACAGGGTAAACTACAGTATACAAAGCCAATCCAATTAATAACTACTAACCCTCTTCCTGTCTATGGCAGGGTCTGGTACCCCTCTTGTCCCTTTGAATGGCCACAACGGCGATATAATATATTGGACTGCCGATTGCCGACCAAAGCTGAAACCCCGACGTTCATTTATCGTTGGTCTACTGTTTGTTGGGGCATTCCACTGACCCAACTGATACCACCCAGCTCCTGCACGTGGAAATTTTTGCATCATCTGCCCGTTGCATAGTGGAGAGGGAGGGTTCCTTTACGTGCAAATGCCATCGTGCACCACACGGAACCTCGGTTTTACTTGTCTTTCGAAAGGCGCACTTGGGGCCTCTTCGCCCCCAAAGAAGCCAACCCCACCTCGTTCCAGTATCGAACCAAAAACTATTGACGCAGTCATCGAGCGTGCTACCCACTGCGCCTACGAGGCGGGTCATAAAACCAACCCAATCGATTGGTGAAATTTATATTTCTTGTACAAACCGGAAGTAAGGGCACGTTAGTACATCAACTAATATCACTTTGTAAATTTCTGGCACACCAGTAGAAATAGGTTCGCCACCCCTGATATAGGGTAATTATAGAATAAGCTAATGGGATGGTAGGGTTAGACCGGCTGCCAACAACTTTAAACTCTTACTGTACTAATTACTGTACTCCTGGATTTTGAACAGGCCTTTGACATGGTACCCCATGACAAGCTTGTTTCAAAAATGTCCAAGTTAGGGATTCATAGTAAGGTTATTCAGTGGGTAAAGGCCTATCTGCAAGGCAGGCACAGAGAGTACTTTTTGATGGGGTAGCATCAAAATGGACACCTGTTTCATCAGGGGTACCCCAGGGAAGTGTATTAGGGCCGTTACTCTGTATACTTTATGTTAATGATATAGGGCTTGATATAAAATCCTTTCCTGAGTTGTTTGCAGATGACACATGCTTGGCAAAGGTGGTGGAAAACGGGTTGTCTTCCTGCACAGAACTGCAGCAAGACCTAAATAAGATATATGATTGGAGTAGAAAGTGGGAGTTGCCATTGTACCTTCACAAATGTAGCTTTCTTAGAATAAGCAGGTCCAAAAAGCAGGTTGATTTTTCTTATAGCATAGGTGGTGTAAGGGTTGAAAGGGTTGACACCCACAAGCACCTTGGATTTGTCTGCTGTCCAACACTTGGGGCACCTGGAAGGAGCACAATGACAAATTCATTGGGAAGGCTGGGCGTGCTCTCTGGTTGGTTAGCAGGGTGCTGGGGGACAGCACAAAGGAAGTAAAAGAAATAGCTTACTTTTCACTGTAGTCCAATTTGGTTTCCGTTTAGGCAAGACCTATCTTAGGAAATTGAAATGGTCCAAAGGAGGGCAGCAAGAGTTGTGCTAAGTCGGTTCTCTCGCAGATTGAGTGTGTCAAGCATGATCAGAGAATTAAGGTGGGACTCACTCTGTCAGAGATGAGCATCTGATAGCATTATGCTGCTTAGCAGACTGTTGAAAATAGGTTATGAGGGTCCTTTAGATTGCAGGTTTTCCTTTGCAGACTATAGGGGGAGAAATGATCATCTGTTAAAACTGAAGGAGATCAGGGCCCGAACGCACTCATATTACTGGTCCTTTGTTCCAAGGGTGATTGGCGATGGAATGTGCTTGATGAGAATAAGGTGAAAAACTTTCCGGAAGAGGGCGCTATTATAGAGGGCAGGCGATATATGGCAGAACAGAAGCTATGCTTCAGGTTCCTTGGGGTTTTAAAAAGAGTGAGTTTTTAAGAATGAGAGATAATAGGGAGAATGAGCGCACAGTTACCGATAACCATTTGTCCCATAAGCAGACGACACTTAAGTTACGCATGCTCCGAACATTTAATTTTATTTGCGGAGCATGCGCACCTTAAATTTAGTCTGCTTATGGGACAAATAGTTATCGGTAACTGTAAGCTCAATCTCCCTAATCTCTCCACTGCCAATTTGGCCTATCATGTCTGCTTGCAATGTATTCATCTAGAACTAGTGTGTTGTTATCGGAAAAATAAGCATCTGACCTTACCAAAGGCAGAAAAAGACTTGATGCTGGTGATCAGCACTGGCCTGAGAGAAAGCGGTACCCAGGGCAAAGGCGACTTGTAAGGCTCTGTGCGGTAGAGGGGTAGTTAAGGTACCGAGATACAATCTATACAACTAGCACCCACCTGTTATATTGTATTTCACAATTTTCAAACATTTGTTGACATTTTTGTGCAATTCCTTATCGATTTTGCAACATCAGTCGGTGGCCTTGTCCGCTCGCAACTCGTCGAGCCGGCTCCAATGGTGATGATTAAAGGCTCGGCAACACAGAACGCGATCTGTGGCAGCGGGCATAAATCGTGTGACCGTCACGTCGCGACGACGGTCTGCGATATGGCGATGCCACATAGGGCGCGATATCTTCATCAGCGATCCTTTTAAACGTCCCCATTTCAATTTTCTCATCTCATTTTTTGTCAAACTGACAATTGGATCGCGCGATAAAATTGTAATTTTGTGCATTCGGTTCGCTGCCTGTTGCGATCCAAAATAGATCGCTGCAATAGATCGCCTTCTGCGTGATTGCCTTCTGGTCCGACATCACTGCCCACCGCGACAGATCGCGTTCTGTGTGGCCGAGCCCATAATGGTGCATGTCATTCGCATCTGTAATTAATGGCGTCTCCATCAGGGGCGGATCAAGGGGAGCACATCAGTAGCAGTGCGCCCCAAATATTTTTAAATATTCAGAATACCTTCGAAAAATTTTAACTAGCAATTACAATAGATTCTGATCTGCCCGTTAGACAGCAACTTTTGCAGTGGCGTGAGCGGCTTATTATATTGGACACACTATAGTTCTCGTTTGGTCACATTTAGTACTAACATGAGTGGCCCCTTGGGAAAACTGCACATACTGCTAATACCCAATAATCGTCGCATTACTGTAGTGTCTGTGCAGCTTATGCACTAGAACTTTTCAGTGGACGGGGCTCTAATGACCTTGCATTAAAAAGGCCTAAAACACCAGTGACCTTATAGAAATGGGAATAGCAATGTAAAACTGGCTCGTTAGTTGAAAAGTTGAAGCATGCATCAGTTGAAATATGCGCCCCATTGAGGCACTGAGGTGGGAGCAAGTCCTACCCCCGTGGATCCGCCCCTGGTCCCCATCACATTTGCTCAGAAACGTGCGCCCATTCATGCACATACTGGGTACCACTAGTACCCACAAATCACCATAACAGCATAGTGTGTAGCAGATTCTACATTAAAACCACACAGTGAATGGGACTCTAATGCCTTTCTAGCTGAATGATTCTAAGGCCCGGTGCCCACACCCGATTTTTATTCGTGCCCCACTCCGTTTCCATGGCCTCTTCTGGCTCAACCACCGCCTCTGGCCCATGCATGGACCCCCAATGATGGAGGTGCCAGCTTCTTTAGAGGCCCCAGATGCCACTCATCATCTCCTCCTTCGAGATGCAGGACGAACCAATTGAAGGCGTCCCTCCCTTTTCTGCAGTGGGACGGAGAAAAGGGAGGAATAGAAACAAGCCGCCTAAGTCCACTTCATGGTATATTTCCTACAATGGAACTGTCGAGGGTTTTCCCACAAGAGGGACGAGATCGCACTGCTGATCTCGAGGCACAACCCTGCCTACATCTACCTCCAGGAGATGCTGTGTCGCAGTGATATGGGGGTACACTGTATATGCAGACACCCAGCAGCAAGGAAGCCACCCTGTGGGAGGGGTGGCTATCCTTATCCGGAATGGGTGCATTCATGTGCCAGTGGCGTTGCAGACGCCTCTGCAAGCAGTGGCGCTCTCATTGCAACTGGATGTGCCCACCACTCTATGGTCCCTCTACATGCCACCTGGAATTGATATCCCATGGGCAGACCTCGACTCCCTCAGTGCCCAGCTTCCAAGACCCTTCTTGTTAATGGGTGATTTTAATGCCCATAATCCCCAATGGGGCTCGGACAGTCATAACCCCCAGGGGCGACTTGTGGAACAATGGGTGTCACACAATGGCCTCATTGTTCTAAACACAGGCGCCTCCACACATGTCATGACTGCCACTGGTGGTCTCTCATGTATAGACCTATCCATCTGCTCTCCTGGGTTGGCACCATATAGGAGTCACGTCACATAGGTGGTGGTTGGGGGGGCATTGGCATCCATCCCCCAGAGCTCGTGTAACCCACCATGAGCATGGGTGCTATGGTGGATGGAGGATTGTCGGAGAGCGATTCGGGCTCGCCGATTAGCCCTATGCAGCTTCCAATCTCGTCCTAACGAGGCCAACCGTATCGACTATCTGCGAGCCTGGGCATATGCACGGCGGGTGATCAAGGAGGCCAAACGCTCCTCATGGAGTCAGTACGTCTCCTCACTTACCCGTCACACGCCCTCCAAGAAAGTCTGGGAAAAGCTGAGGAAAATCCAAGGGAGATATTTACCATCATGTGGCTCCGGTCTCCTTGTACAAGGGAGACATTGCCTTCTGCCATGTGAGGTGGCTGAGGAACTGGCCAGGACGATTGCAGCCGTCTCCAGTTCCCAGCACTACACGGCAGCATTTATGCAGATTAAAGAGGCTGCAGAACGCCACCCACATACTTTTGCTGGGGTTGTCGCCGAGGGGTATAACAATCCATTTACCCCTTGGGAGCTGCAGGCAGCTCTAGCAAGAGCCAGGGACACTGCCCAACATGCTATGACACCTACCAGAGACAGGCGTTAGTTACCTCCTCGAGGCACTAAATTACATATGGCAGCAGCATGAAGTCCAGTCAGGTTGGCGAGGGGCTACTATAATCCCACTGCAAAAACCTTGAAAGGATAGTAGCCTTCCAACAAATTACAGACCCATTTCATTGATAAGCTGTCTCTGCAAAACTATGGAACGCATGGTTAATTGGCGCCTGGTGTGGTATCTGGAACGGCACCACCTGCTTGCTGATGCCCAATGTGGCTTCCGTGCTGGCAGGTCTCCAGTGGATCACTTGATCTCCCTGGAGACTGCAGTACGTGAGGCGTTTCTCCACAGTCAGCACTTAGTGGCTGTCTTCTTTGATGTGGAGAAAGCATATGATACCACATCGCGCCATGGTATACTGGAGACCTTGCACCAGTGGGGGCTCAGTGGTAATCTGCCCCTCTTCCTCCATAGCTTTTCGTCCGACCCAACCTTCCTGCAGGAGAATGGTGCCCCACAGGGGAGCGTCTTGAGTGTGACGCTCTTTGCTGTTTCAGTGAATGGCCTACCATCCTCCTCTCACCCTCCGGTAAATTCGTTCGTATTTGTGGACGACTTCTCTATTAGGTTCCAGGCTGCCACAATGCACAGCACTGAGAGTCAGCTAAAACTGGCACTAAATAGTGCCAACGAGTTTCCCACCTCTCCTGGCTATAAGTTCTCCCCTGAAAAAACAAATGTCATGCACTTCTGTCGTAAGCGAGGGCTTCACCCTGAGCCTCAGCTTACCATTGAAGGCCGCCTCCTCCCAGTTGTAGACGCAGCCCGGTTTCTTGGTCTCCGTTTTGACACTCGTCTGACATGGGTCTCACACTTGAAGGAGCTGGAGGCTAAGTGCCTTCGCTCCCTGAATATTCTGCGGTGCCTGCAGGGAACTGGTTTTGCGGAAGCTGGAACGGTGATGCTTCGGCTCTACAGATCACTCGTTTGATCACGTCTGGATTATGGCTGTGGCATGTATGGCCTGGCCGCTCCATCAACTCTCTGGATGCCTGACAGTGTTCATCAAGCTGGCATCAGGTTGTCCAATGGGGCGTTCCACACAAGTAAAGTACTCAGCCTTTATGCTGACGCTGGTGAACCACCACTGGCTGTGCAGCAGCAGTACTTGGCAGCGGCATGCATTTTGCAGCTGAAAGGTCAGCTGCAGCACCCTACACACCCAGCCGTCTTTAATAACACTATGAGACGGCCATTTGACTGCCACCCAGGGGTTCCCCCTCCATTTGGTGCGCGGTGGATGGATGGCCTTACCGGCCTGGGTGTGACTCTGCCTTGGGTGCAGCCTGTACTGCCGGCCTCCGTGCCACCCTGGACAGTGCCAGAGCCAAGTTTAGATTTAATGCTTGCAGGTTTCCCCAAAACCAGTACCGATAGGTCAGTGTACCAACAAGAGTTTGGATGAGAGAGATCTCTGACCTATTGGGGCCATGGCTTTTACCACGTTTATTGTTATGTCTGTTTTGGCTTTTGCCGCTTGTACTGTTATGTCTGTTTTGGCTTTTGCTGCTTTTATTTATATGTCTGTTTTGGATTTTGCCTTTTTTATATGTCTGTTTTGGCTTTTGCCTTTATTTATATGTCTGTTTTGGCTTTTGCCTTTATTTATTTTCTGAATATTTATTAGGCTTTTGCCTTTATTTATTTTCTGAATATTTATTAGGCTAGTGCCTGTTTATTCCAATTATATTCAGGGGCTTTTTGCCATTATGTATTGACATCATGGTGGGATGGCCATTTACACCACCACCATGGTGACTGTCTTTCTAGGCCCTAATGACCTTTGTAGTCGTTGGGCCCTAAAACCCTAACAAACAAACAATCTATTTTATGAAAAGCTTCTGGACATAAGCAACATTTCATAAATGTTAGAGGAAATGAGAAAAACATCTTATTTTCTTACTTATTACGGATTTTGCAATTAGGTGGGGCAAACGTAACAAACAACAAATAGAAGGTGTCAATTCGTCCTCTTATGTTTCGTCTGGGCTTACTTTGACAACATTGCTAACTGCCTAACACTCTGCCCAACACTCTGATCCATACAGCATAGCTGGCCTAACAACGGTTCTGTAAACTTTCCCCTTTAGCTTTATTGGGACTCGGCGGTCACACAAGACCCCACTTGCCTGTCTCCACTTCAGCCATCCTGCATTAATCCTACGGGTCACATATGAATCTATTTCCCCATTGCTCTGTACAACTGATCCAAGATAGCAGAACTCTTGCACCACTGGAACCCCCACTCCCCCACAATGAATCTCAACCCCTTGCCCATGACCACTAAAATTGAAAGCTAGGTACTCAGTCTTCTTCATGTTCACCCTAAGGCCCCCTCCTTCCATTGCTGTCTTAATGTCTTGTAGGCCCTTTTGTGCATCTTCCCTGGACTCCTCAAGCCTTCCCACATCATCTGCAAATACCAGACACTGGGGGGCCCATTCCCCATTCCCATCAACAGCTCATCCATTACTAGAGTGAATAAGTATGGGCTAAGCGCTGACCCTTGATGCACACCCACCTGCACATTGAAGCTGGCAGTGTTTCCCCATGCTGTCCTCACCCTAGTGATGGAACCTTTGTACATATCCTGCAGTATCCTAATGTGGCCTTCATCAACCCCTTTCTTTCTCAAATCATTCCACACAACCTGTCTTGGGACACTATCACATGCCTTCTCCAGGTCAATGAATACTGCATGAAGGTCCTTGTTTGCTGCTCTATGCTTTTCTATCATCTGTCGCAGAATAAAGATTGGTTCCATGGTGGACCTACCAGGCATAAACCCAAATTGGTTTCCCCGAACACTAGTTTGGTCTCTGAGGCGACATTCTATGACTCGCTCCCACAGCTTCATAGAATGGCTCATCAGCTTTATGCCCCTATAGTTTCCACAGTCCTGGGCATCACCTTTGCCCTTGAACAGTGGAACTATCCAGCTCTCTCGCCATGCAGATGGCATCTCATCACCATCTGCTATTTTATTGAAGAGTTTCCCTAGCCATGTAATACCAGTGGTTCCCAAGATGTGCCAAACATCCATTGGGATCCTATCAGGGCCTACTGCTTTTTGACTTTTCATCTTTTGAAGGGCTTGGACTATCTCATCTGCCCTGACCCTGTCCACTGCCTGTGGAGTTATTGGGTTGCTGTCTGTGCCCATTGCACAGGTGGCAGCATTTAAGAGGCCACAGTAGTATTCCTCCCACCTTTTGACTACCTGTGCAGGTTGGAAAAGGACCCTACCATTGGCATCCTTGACCATTATAGCCCTGGTAATGTCCTTACTAGTTCTATCCCTTGTCTTGGCCAGTCTAAAAATGGCTCTCTCTCCTTCCCGTGTCCCCAACTTTTCATACAGGGCCTCATACTTCTGGTGTTTGGCCAGGGCAATGGTCCTCCTGGCGTTTTTCCTTGCCTGAATATATTCTGTCTTTGAAACCTGATCCCCTATTTCCCTCCATCTATGGAAAGTTGCCTTCTTCAGTTTGATGGCATTTTCCACTTCCTCATTCCACCACCATGTCTGCCTACCCTGGTAGGTGCCACCTATTCTACCCATACCTAGCAATGTCTCCCCACATTTCCTGATCTTCCTAGCAACCCTGTCCCACATGGCATTAGCTGACCCCTCCCAGTCCCAGTCTACCTGACTGCAAACCTGCTGCCGAAATTCATCTGCCATGTTGGACATCTTCCACCACCTAATGACTGGTTCTCCTTTCCATGTATTTTTCTTAACTACCCCCTTAATAAGTAGTTCTGTCATCAGCAGCTTGTGGCCACTGTCCTTCTGAAAATCTTCACTGGGTAATGCCCAGCAATCCTGGATCTCAGTCCTGTGTTGCTTCCCCGCCATGAAAAAGTATATCTGGGACCTCCCCTGTTGTGACTGGAAAGTGATTAGATGCTTTTCCCTCTTCCTGAACCATGTATTGGCCAATGCAAGGCCATGAGCTCTTGCTGTTTCAAGGACCTTCTGCCCCTGTGGGTTGATCTTCCCATACCCACATCCCCCATGTACCTCCTCATAACCCAGTCCATCCTTTCCCACATGTGCATTAAAGTCACCCCCAATAATTAGTCTCTCATTTCCCTTGCCCTGACTAATGGTGGTGACTACTGACTGTACCACCTCATCAAAATCATTCCAAAAGTCTGCTTTGAGTGTTTCACCTAGGCCTGGTTGGGGGGCATATACACTTATGAGGTGGAGCACTATACCCTGCCAGACTACAGTAACTAGCATTAACCTACTACTAATTCTCTTAACTGAGGTGACCCCAAGCTGCAGTTCGCTATTTAATACAATGCCCACCCCATTTTGTCCCTCTACACTGCCTGCATAGATCAGTTTGAATCCCTCGCCAAGAGCCCTTGATCGATTCCCCTTCCACCTGGTCTCTTGGAGGAATGCCACACTGATCTTCCTATGCTTTAGGGTCTCAACTAATTCTCCAGTTTTCCCTGAGAGGGACCCCACATTCCATGACCCTAGTCTCAGTCTAGCCTCCTTATCTGACATGACAGCCCTGATCCCACAGCATTAGTAGCATGGCTACCTGTGGGGGGTGCCATCCTACCCCACAGGAGACACTCATAAGTGATCTTAACATCACTAATTGAGCAGAGGTCTCACACTCACCTGGCGGTCACCCCCCCAGCATACACCTGATAAACAAGGAAAGGCCTTGTATGCTACATATACAAAGAACAGCCCAACAAACCACAGACAACAGACAGCAAGACAACACAAAAATCTTAACAAAAATATTAACAATATTAAGTAAAATCAAATTAGAATTAAAAATTTAACTAATTAATTAATTAAAAATACGAAAAGACTGCCGTGCTGCAATGGGGTTGGGCTCTGCTGCGAAGCGCCACGTGCGTCTGCTGGAGCAGACAACGTATGCCACATGAGGTTAGGCTTAGACAGCCAAACCTCACAGCCGCTTCCCCGACCAGATGCGCCCCACCTACGCCTGCAGCCCTACCTGTCCAGGAACTATAAGTTGCCGCCTTGAAAAAGGCAGGTTTTTTTTCCAAAAATAAGTCGAGGAAACTATCCTTTATGCACAAAAATCACAAGACCACACAATAACCGGACCGTCACTGTGCGCCACCTAGCGTCATCCTGCTGAATCAAAATGTCATTAAAAGAAAATATTTTAATAACATCTGATTTCGGTAGAACATTGTAAATAAGGTAAATTATATATTCATAAAAACTTTTGGGGATCATGACTTATATTTTTTATTTTCTTATGCCTTTATCTTTCCATTGCTTCATTTTAAAAAAATGGATGCCACATTTCATGCTGGTGACTAACATGCACTGGCATTTAGTCAACCACAGGTAAACCAATTTGTCGGGAAAAAGGTGGACGTTTATTTTGGATTTGATTGTCCCCTTAATACAACAGACGATGTGGAAGGATGAAAAGCGTGTTGACTTCTCATCTTTCATCCAGGAACGCGAGACACATAATTTTTAAATTAATTTCAAAGTTAACAAAGTTGGTGTTTTTAATAAAACTTTGAAACAAAAGTCACTTATGATAGTTCCTCAGGCCCAGACGTGAAGGCTTTGCACTTACAAATTGGCACTTGGGATATTTTTACTGGTGATGAAATCTGAGGGATATTTTAATTTTATAAGTGTCTCTGTTCTAGACAACGTTGCCACAGATATGACTCGAAAAAATTAAATAAGTTTGCTAAACTGCACACCAATTTAAGGGAAATTGTAAGCGCCAACGTTTATCAAAAATAGTGAGTTTTGTGTTCCCATTTGTGGTTACCAATGAAAGCAGACGAAAATTAATCTGTGCATGCAATTCAAAAAGTTAACGTTTTTTTTCTTAGCATATTGATGTGAACAGGGCTTCGTTCACGTTATACATGAACAAGATATGGGAATTTCTTGCACATGTGCATGCCACATTCTTGTATAAAAAATGGTGGCAATGGATTTGGGGACCTTCACCAGTAGGTGCTGCCACTGTGCATACCCCACTATGTGTAACAGAATACTATAACTTTTGAGGTTTTCTACTGTATTCCAATTTTCCCATATTCAATACCATATTTTGTATTCCCATAATGGCAACACAAAACTCCCTATTATCACTTACAGTAGAAAGAAATACATTGTCACTTAAGCACATGCCAAACTTACTGCTTACGATAAATTAAAATAAACGTAGGGTAAAACTGATTACAGTATTAATGGAGACACAGTTAGCAGAATTTGATTAGATTAAAAAGTGAAAATCTCAAGAAATGTTGCTTTATGTTTGACTGGGAAGGTGTCGATATGTCAAAGAAAAAGCAAGCAATAAAAATATGATATTATTTATTATCAACTATCTGAGAGTTAGCACTTCAGAGTCAGTTCGTCTCTTGGCGTCCATGGAAGAAAAGGCATCGATATATTAGGGCAGCAGTTCGCCAGAGCCCCTATTTGATTCACGCAATATTGAAAAAATTAAACGTGCACAGAAATGACTGTGAGCAGATATATATAATATGGAATGGTTACAATTTGTAACCAGTTGTCTATTGCTCGACAACAATTGACACCCTCCTGCTACCTCAGAAGAGAAACGTCAGTCAGAAAACATTAGAAGGGCCCAGTGTAGCAGAGAAAACAACTAAATAAATGTGAGATGCACAAGTTAAAAATGAAACTGTATTTTCTCAAGCAAACCACACCTATAGCTATAAATAGGGAGAGACAGCTGGCATTTGTGGTACTTTGTGCCGCTTTGCCTCGAAAATTTTGATAGACACAGTCTGATTTACATGAGATATTATTTGAAATTTGGAAATTGTTCTAAATATTCCATTTGTTTATAAATCATTGTTTTGATTGTAATAGGAGAGAAAGAAAGAAGCAAAAGAAGTTAAAAGAACAGCTAGAAGACATAAAAATTGCTCACAGTGATTCAGCAATACCCGTCTCTTATACTGTCCCTATTCTGGATATTCCATACAGACCTTTCTCTTCACCATCTCCAGAGTACTTTTAATTTACTGCATCTAGTGAGACACCATTAGTTTATTGGATGTTGTTTCACATTGGGAGGTATTCAAAATGTAAAGAGTAAGCTATTTACAACATTGTGGAGCAGCCTGGAAGTGGAATGCATCAGTGTCTGTGAGTGGGATCAACATGACAATTACTGGTAGATGTTTTCTGGTGCTAGAAAAGGATAGTATGCTAGTGCCAATGCATTCTGAAAATCTTTGAAAGTTTTGCTATTTGACTGCAATTTGATATATAATTTGAATTTTTACTGGATATGACTCAATAAAAACACAATGTATGGTAAGGATCCCACAATTTGGAAATCGGAAAAAGTTATCAGAATATTGGGAAATCGTTAGTCTGATTACATTTTTATTTAATTCCTAAAAAAAGTGTCTCATGCTATTTATAGCATTCCCAATTGATGCTCAATCAAACTTACTACTTTGATAAAGAAATGATCTCATTTAAATAAGTTGATATTAAAAAAAATACATGATGATCTGGATGTGTGCCAACAGTTCATTGCCAACAATTCCACATAAACAATTGATGACAGAAATGTGTACCTTCTTATACCATACCTTTCAGTTCTCTCCTTTAGCATGCAATGTTGGCTCAGTTTGATTTTCAAACATTCAGATGTTATCTTCCAGTTGGTATAATTTTAACTTTCAAGGGTAATTGTAAGGGTACTTGTAAGGGTAATTGAAGACTGGTACATAACTTGATCTATTTTAAGGTGTGATGTGAGGTTGAACTCAGTTATAGTAGTGAATAATGGTATCCCTAGTGTAAAAATGTTCCAACCCACAAATCTTTAAGGGTAAATATAAATTATTGCTTTATTCTATAGATTAAAAAGAGTGATTATAACATCAAATATAGATCAAGTGCATAAAAATAGAAACTTAGTGAAAATTGAATACATGTAATTATCTAGCTTTGATCCAGTTAATTAGCAAATAAAAACAGAAGGTGTTCCAAATCAAGTATAATAATGAATAATAATGCATAATAATGAATACTACTAGCAAGCGAATTTTCTAATGTAAAATCGATACAATTATATTATCAGTAACAAGACAACACAAATAAAAATTGATTCTATTTCATTGAGTTTAAAAATTTTTGTTTCCCTTTCCTTTGAACTGTAATTAAACAATATTCCATACAATCCCGTTTTTATTTCATAAAATCTGTTAACAAGTTCTTCTTCTTAAAACAAAGATTCTTCTTTTTCCATTTGATTTCTTTTAAAGCTTTCTCTATTATTGTCCCCAACTTAGGGACATTCGTTAATAGTAATAAGGAATACATGGTTGTTTCCTACCTTTACTTGGTAACACTGGTTGAGTGGTAGTTGATAGCATTGCCTTCTTGTGATGGTGTTGTTAAGATGGTGGTCCTTGAAGTGTTTACTCAGGGAATAAAAATTGTTGTTTTTAGTTCTTTTAATTCTCAAACGTTAGCACACTATGTTAATTAGTCACTACACTGCACTGTTTTAAAGTTTCTTTGATGCCTTCGTTTTTCTGTGCTTTGATTGAAGAGTTGTTTTGACCAGTGTTCCATTTCAGTCTTCTTGACAAATGGAATGGTTTCTCTTTTTGTTTTTTCCTTTTTAGCATTCTTAAGATTCATTTCTTGGGTATATCCAATCCCAGGTTTGTTTTGATTCCCATAAAATATTTATTACATAGGAAAAGAAATGAAATGTCTGCACATGTTCATGTTGTTTTCTGAGGAATCTTTTGGTAATCATTTAGTTTAACAGTCGGAATTACTTCATCATTCATAGCAGATGAAATGTGGTGCTTTGGTCAGTATAACTTCATCAAAATACTCGTTCCGGGGCCTGTTGCATGTATTGCCGAGATATTATGCGTGTTGGACTCATTTATTTCTCGTTATTTTAACTGGAAGCTTTCGATTTATGCAATGCTTTTCACGAATTTCATGAATTCATTTAATGAATTGATTTCTCATTATTTTAACTGGAAGCTTTTGATTTATTCAATGCTTTTGATGTTGATTTTACTACGGCATATTTTACATTTCGTAATATTCGTCTGGTAACAAAAATTCATTGGCCCGGTAACATTGTTTTCAAAGCAGGCCCTGGAACAAGTATTTTGACAAAGTTATACTGACTGAAGTGTTACATTTCATCTGCTAACAATGACGAAATAATTCTGACTGTTAAAATGACATGATTACTGATCTTTTTTAGGGACATGGGGACTTGGGGTTTTTTAAGTAAGATTACACTTAAGGTATTTTATTTACTTTTGTAGGTGGTGGGAGTTTTGAAGACATGAAAGGGTGCGTTACAAAAAGGGGATTTTCTTTTTATACGCATTGGGAGTTTTGAGTTGCTTGCACAAACAATTGCACACCTTTGTAAGTCACATTCTTTTGAATAGAGAATCTGTGAAGTTATATAATTTATTTCCTTCAAGGTTAATTTTAAAAGGGGCTAGGAATTTTTAAGTCATTCTTCTCGTTCTTCTCAGGAATATCAAGTTTCAGGTATTCAACCAGGGCATAAGGAGAAGGTGGGTGTTTTTAATCAAATTATGAATTTGAATTGAATTTTTTAATGTATTTTAATTGAAATAAACATTTTCAGTTTTCCGAATTTTGCATTGTCTTGGTCCTTTAGTTTTCATTAATTTCAGTAATAACAACAAGATAATACAGAATCAACACTGAAAGAAGCACAACAGTGTGTTTGGGTCCCCTCACTACCCCATGTTACAATACACTATTAACATTAATTATAACGCAGTAATTTTATAAAAGGAAGTTTTGACCCTCTACCATACTTTGGCATTTTTATGTCAAATGACCTTTCTACTGTATTTAACGTTTTACCATATAAAGAGCTTACATTAGAGTTTCCAATCCGAATAATCGAATATTCGATATCTGGACTGGCCTCTTTCGCCAAATTTGAGTTATACATGTTTACTTTTCAGAAGCTTTGTATTTATTCTTGTATTGTTTTGGCTTTTGCCATTTTATGTCTGTGCCTGTTTTAGCTTTTGCTGCATTTATTGTATGGTCTGTTTTGGCTTTTGCCACTTTTATTGTTATGTCTATCTTGGCTTTTGCCACTTTTATTATTATACCTGTTTTGGCTTTTGCCTCTTTTATTGTTATGTCCGTTTTGGCTTTTGCCACTTTTATTGTTATGTCTTTTTTGGCTTTTGTCTGTACTTATCTTCCATATTATTTGGCTATTGCCATTTTATTATTTTTACTCTTAGTGAGCTTTCGCCATTATTTATTGCCATCATGGTGGGATGGCCATTTACACCCCCACCATGATGTTTGTCTTTCTGGGCCCTAATGACCATTGTTGTTGATGCGCCCTAAAACTTAAAAAATCAATCAATCAATCGATATCGGGATATATTCGGCCTGTTTGCAAGTATTTGATATTCAAATATTTTAGAAATTATTCGAATAATATTCGAAAAATTTTAGGACCATTTGGAACTAAATATTTTGCAAATGTCAACATTATAGGATAAATTCAGCAGTTAGTACAGTCAATGGTTTGATGCACAGCTTATTTATGTAGATTTTCCAGAAATATTATTGACTTATTCATGCATGTGTTAGGGTTATGGGCTATCCACTAACTGCTTGTATAAATTAAGTTCTCAAAAAATATGGGATATTTTAGTTTTTACTTCCACCTACCCACTGGGTGATCCTTTGACTACGAAGAAAACAAAATAAGTGTACTCCATCACTGAAATATGAAGGAGCATTAAAAATTGGGTTATCCTAATTTTTCAGGTAAGTGATAAATAATAGATATCATCATCATACCTGTATCCCGAGTGGTAGCAGGGTCGGGTCTGCAGGTTCTAGTCCCACACGCTACCTTATAATTACGAGCAAGCTGTTCCCAAGTCTCCCTACCCATGTGTGCCCGGGGTAGAATAGGCACACTGCATACCTGCATGTCATAAGAGGCGACTAAAAGGGGTGACTTTTTCTTGCCCTAGTCTAGACAACACCACTATCGTCTTTGTCTACGGTGTGTTCTGGACAGGACGATACCAACATCGTGGTTATTTCACCGTTCGATCTGACTTGTTCTCGGTTGACGTAGGCTCCTCACTGAGGTGACCGTAAACAAACGCCTACCTGCGTGTTTGCCGTGCGTGGATACCTGCACCCCTGGGAAAAGCGGATCCTGGTGGTTGAGGACATCGGGGACTAGAGTTGCATCTCACAGTCTCCAAAACATCACTTTGGCCACAGCTTCCAGGGAAAACGGGAGGCCAAGGCAGTAGCCCGGTCTTGGTCAATCGGCCGGGGGCGCATAAGTTGTTATGCATAAGTTGTTATACCTCCTAGGGTGCCAATGGTCCAGTACTCGGGGATTATGCCACCCTAACGGTATGCTGCCTGCAGAATCTTGGCGACCCGAATGGGCGTCCCCTTGTAGGGCTCCGTGTGATGGGTAAGACCTGCGGGCAGTGAACACATAATTCTCTCAAATTATGGCAACTTTAAACCTGAGGCTGGGGGCCTCATCAAATAACCCCACCCCCCCTTCTTCTTTGGTGACTTGTTTTGAGCCGGAAGATGGCGGGTTCGGTCCCACCCAACTGCGTGGGCCAGCTGCCACTGAGCTGATGGAGACATGTGCTGCTCCAACAAAGAGGCCGCATTCCCCCAGTAAACCAACTGGATCAGGGAACGAACCTGTGACGTCTATGGCATCGGCACCTGCCCTTAACAAGAGGCAATGACCTCTTAGCCTTAAGGTGCAGGGTTCCACCGCCGATGCAATGCATGTTCCTGCATCTAAGATTTTAGGTGCAGTCCAACAACCATCCATACCTTCTTCCTATCCTCCCCGGTTTATTTCCATCTCTGGGGAGGATGGTGCAGCCTTGGGGAAGGCGTCACCCTTCCTTATCGCCAAAGCCATCAAGGGCATTGCCGATGATGTGACCTCGGTCAAGAAACTGCGCAATGGCACCTTGTTGGTGGAGGCATCTGCCCCCCACCAGACCGAAGCATTATTAAAAATGTGAAAGCTTGGTGACAGCCCCATTGTGGTGGAACCCCATCGCACCTTAAACACCAGTCGAGGTGTGGTGCGGTGCCCTGACCTATGCGGGGAATCAGAAGAGCAAATAGCGGAGGAGCTAAGGTACCAGGGTGTGGTGGCTGTCTGCCACACCTTGGTCCGACGGGATGGAGAATCCAGCCCATCTGACACCTTGGTGCTGACCTTTGGTAGGCACAAGGTGCCAGAGTACATCATGGCTGGCTACCTCCGCTAGCCTGTCCGTGCCTTCATCCCGAGCCCGCTTCGGTGCTTCAAGTGCCAGCGATATGGTCATGGACAGCATTCGTGTTCTGCCAAGGCCATGTGTGGCACTTGTGGACTGGATGACCACTCCCCTGAGCCATGTAAGACTGCACCTCTCTGCATAAACTGTAAGGGCAACCACCCCGCCTCTTCACGGGATTGCCCCACCTCGGCTGCAGGAATGTGCAATCCAGGAGCTGCGTGTCCAGAAGGGTATCAGTTTTCCAGATGCACGGTGGCTGCTAGCCTTGCCAGGGATCCCCAGTCGTGGAGTGTCCTATGCAGGTGCTGCCAAGGCAGCTGCTGTGACATCTGTCTGCACCGAAACGGACTCACTACCTCAGCTCCCCCTCTCATCCGTTTGACGCCCTCTCGGGCCCTAGGGGTCCATGGGTTGCCAGTCTGTGCAAGCATTGGCTGCCAGAGGGACCCCGACCACATTTCCATATCTTCTTCCAGCTCCACCGCCGCCACTGGCCCATGCATGGGCCCCCCAATATTGGCGGTGCCAGCTTCTTTGGAGGCCCCAGATGCCACTCATCAAAGAGAGGCATCTCCCTTAAAGGCCTCCTTCCCTGTCCCAGCCCAGCCAACCTCCTCCACGGAGGGGGCGGTGGGTGTGACAGGAAGGAAAGATAGTAGGGACACCCCCCACTACTGCTGTGGGCCGTGTGTACTTGGTTCGTCCACAGAAGCTCTCTTGCCAACGGCATAGAGCATGGGGTGGTTTCATGCCCAAAGTGGGGCACAATGGGGATTCCTCCTTCGAGATGGAGGAGGACGAACCAATTGAAGGCGTCGCTCCCTTTTCTGCAGTGGGACGGAGAAAAGGGAGGAATAGAAACAAGCCGCCTAAGTCCACTTGATGGTAAATTTCCTACAATGGAACTGTCGATCGTTTTCCCACAAGAGGGACGAGATCGAACTGATGATCCCGAGGCACAACCCCGTCTGCATCTCCCTCCAGGAGATCCTGTGTCAAAGTGATACCCCCATGTCGTTATGGGGGTACACTGAATATGCAGACACCTGGCAGCAAGGAAGTCGAGGATTTTCCCACAAGAGGGATGAGATCACACTGCTGATCAGGAGCGGCGAGTTGCGTTGGACACACCAGTTCTTGTCTTATCAATGAAGTTAAGCAATGCACGCCCAGTTAGTACTGACATGAATGGTCGCTCAGGAAAGCTGGGTACTACTAATGTCCAATAATCGTCGCATTAGTGTAGTGTCTGTGCAGTATATGCATTAGAACTACACAGTGGATGGGTCTCTAATGACCTCGTAGTTGACGGGACCTTAAACTCCAACAAACAAACACAGCTGATCTCCAGCCAAAACCCTGTCTGCATCTCCCTCCAGGAGATCCTCTGTCGTGGTGATACCCCCATTTCAATACAGGGGTACACTACATATGCAGACACCCGGCAGCAAGGAAGCCACCTCCTGTGGGAGGGGTGGCTATCCTTATACGGAATGGGTGCATGCATGTGCCAGTGGCTCTGCAGACTCCTCTGCAAGCAACTGGCTCATTGTTCTCAACACATGTGCCCCCACACATATGGTGACTGCCACTGGTGGCCTGTCATGCATAGACCTTTCCATCTGCTCTCCTGGGTTGGCACCAGGTTTGCAGTGGGAGGTCTTGTCAGACCCTTGTGGAAGTGATCACTTCCCCATCAAGATTAGCAGTGGAGATGGGGCATTACCCCAGCACCCACCACGGTGGTGTCTGCGTCGGGCAGACTGGGAGGAGTTCGCCCGCCATATCTACTTTCGCCCACTGTGTGATTTTGATGGGGTAAACGACCTAGTGAGTCACTTCACAGAAGTGGTGGTCAGGGCGGCATTGGCATCCATCCCCCAGAGCTCGTGTAACCCACCACGAGCATGGGTGCCATGGTGGACGGAGGATTGTCGGAGTGCAATTCGGGCCCGCCGACGAGCCCTTCGCTTCTTCCAATCTCGTCCTACCGAGGCCAACCATATCAACTATCTCCGAGCCTGGGCATATGCCCGACGGGTGATCACGGAGGCCAAACGCTCCTTTTTTTGTTTGTTTGAGTTTAAGGTCCCGTCAACTACAAGGTCATTAGAGACCCGTCCACAGCATAGTTCTATTGCATAGACTGCACAGACACTACACTAATGCGACGATTATTGGGTATTAGCAGTACCCAGCTTTCCCGAGCGACCACAAATGTCAGTATTAACTGGGCTTGCATTGCTAAACTTCAGTGATCAGACGAGAACTGGAGTGTCCAACGCAACTCGCCGGTCCCCCAAACGCTCCTCATGGAGTAGGTACGTCTCCTCACTTACCCGACACACACCCTCCAAGAAAGTCTGGGAAAAGGTGAGGAAGATCCAAGGCAGATATTTACCATCATGTGGCTCTGGTCTCCTTGTACAAGGGAGACATTGCCTTCTGCCGTGTGAAGTGGCTGAGGAACTGGGAAGGACGTTTGCAGCCGTCTCCAGTTCCCAGCACTACACGGCAGCATTTATGCAGTCCAAACTAGCTGCAGAACGCCACCCACTTAATTTTGCTGGGGGTGTCGCTGAGGGGTATAACAACCCATTTACCCCTTGGGAGCTCCAGGCAGCTCTAGCAAGAGCCAGGGATACTGCCTCTGGACCAGATAGCATCCACTATCAAATGCTACAACACTTACCAGAGAAAGGCGTTAGATACCTCCTTGAGGTATTAAGTTATATCTGGTAGCAGCATGAAATCCCTGCAGGTTGGCGAGAGGCTACTATAAAATCCGGGAAGGATAGTAGCCTTCCAACAAATTATAGACCCATCTCATTGACGAGCTGTCTTTGCAAAACCATGGAACGAATTGTTAATTGGCGCCTGGTGTGCGATCTGGAACGGCACCACCTTCTTGCCGATGCCTAATGTGGCTTCCGTGCTGGCATGTCTTCGGTGGATCAGCTGATCTCACTGGAGACTGCAGTACACGAGGCCGTACTTCAGGCCGTACACGAGTGGCTGTCTTCTTTGATGTGGAGAAGGCATATGATACCACATGGCGGCATGGTATACTGTAGACCTTGCACCACTGGGGGCTCAGGGGTAATCTGCCCCTCTTCCTCCATAGCTTTTTGTCCGAACGGACCTTCAGAGTGCGTGTGGGTAACACCTACTCCTAAGCCTTCCTGAAGGAGAATGGTGTTTCCCTCAGGGGAGCGTCTTAGTGTGACGCTCTTTGCTGTTGCAGTGAATGGCCTACCATCGTCCGTTCACCCCCCCGGTAAATTCGTCCCTCTTTGTGGACGACTTTTCTATCAGGTACTGGGTTGCCATGATGCACAGCATTGAGCGTCAGCTGCAACTGGCACTCAGTTGTGCCAACGAGTTTGCCACCTCTCATGGCTATAAGTTCTCTCCTGATAAAACTACTGTCATGCACTTCTGTTGTAAGCGAGGGCTTCACCCTGAGCCTCAGCTTATCCTGGATGGCCGCCTCCTCCCTGTTGTAGAGGCAGCCCGATTTCTCGGTCTCCGTTTTGACAGCCATCTGACATGGGACCCACACTTGAAGGAGCTGAAGGCTAGGTGCCTTCGCTCCCTAAATATTCTGTGGTACCTGCAGGGAACTGGTTTTGGGGCAGATTGAATGGTGATGCTTCGATTCTACCGGTCACTCGTTCGATCACGTCTCAATTATGGCTGCAGCGTATATGGCCTGGCTGCTCCATCTACTCTCCGGATGCTGGACAGTGTTCATCACGCTGGCATCCTGTTGTACATTGGGGCGTTCCGCACCAGTCCAGTACTCAGCCTTTATGCTGAGGCTGGTGAACCACCATTGACTGTGTGGCGGTAGTACCTTGCAGCTACATATATTTTGCGGCTGAAAGGTCAGCCACAGCACCCTACACACCCAGCCGTCTTTAGTAACACTATGAGACGGCCATTCGACCGCCACCCGGGGGTTCCCCCTCCATTCGGTGTGAGGTGGATGGACGGTCTTTTCTGCCTGGGTGTGACTTTGCCTAGGGTGCAGCCTGCACTGCTGGCCTCTGTGCCACCCTGGACAGTGCCAGAGCCAAGTTTAGCTTTGTTGCTTGCAGCCTTACCCAAAACCAGTACCGATAGGTCAGTGCACCAACAAGAGTTTGGACGCCTCTCATGGACCTATCGAGGCGATGTTTTTATTTACACGGATGGGTCGAAGGATGGTTCCTCGGTGGGTTGGTCAGTCTTAACAACTGGTCATTTCATAGGTGGCCGCCTTCCAGGCGTCACCAGTGTCTTAACTGCAGAACTCACAGCTCTGTACAGGGCACTGGAGCTCATCCAAGTATTGAATGAGAGACAGTTTGTTATTGCGACTGACTCCCTATGCTCCCTTCAGCTGTTGCACACCCTTTATGGCAGACATGCCATCGTCCAGGGTGTGCACAGATTGCTGCTTGTGATTCGTTAGCAGGGTAAGACAGTGTTGTTCATGTGGGTTCTGGGGCATGTTAGCATCATGGGAAATGAGAGGGCGGATGCCCATGCCCGTCAGGTGGCCCACTTGCCAGAAGAACCCAACACTACTGCACCCTCCTCCGATGCCCTTCCGATGGTGTGATGGGCCGTCCATGGCCAATGGCGGTCCCAGTTGTTTGTGGAGACTACCAACAAACTCTGCACACTGAAGGACACTCCAGAGCACTGGGTGTCCTTGTGCCGCCAGTCATGGGGGGAGGAGGTTGTGCTTTCTTGGCTTCGGATCAGTCACACCTTCCTCACCCACTCCTACATTCTACGGGGTGTGGACCAACCATGGTGTGACTTCTGTTGGGAGCCTCTCACAGTTGCACACATCTTTAGTCACTGTGAGAGATACCAAGAACTCAGATGCCAACTGGGAGTCAGTCGAGAGCTCTCCACATCACTTGGGGATAACCCCCAGGCAGTGGAGAGCTCACTGGTATTTGTGAAAGAGGATGGCCTCTTTCACAAAATTTGAATTATACACAGTTTGGTTTTAGACGTCCTTGCATTTATTCTCGAATTATTTTGGCTTTTGCCTTTTACTGTCTATGTCTCTTTTGGCTTTTGCCACATTTATTGTATTGTCTGTTTTGGCTTTTGCCACTATTATTGTTCTGTCCGTATAGGCTTTTCCTGCTTTATTATTATGTATTTTTTGGCTTTTGCCGCTTTATTGTTATGTATGTTTTGCCTTTTGCCACTTTTATTGTTTTGTATGTTTTGGCTTTTGCTGCATTTATTGTTATGTATGTTTTGGCTTTTGCCGCATTTCTTTTTATATCGGTTTTGGCTTTTGCTGCTTTTAGTTTTCTGTGTGTTTTGGCTTTTGCTGCTCTTTATTTTCTGTGTGTTTCGGCTTTTGCCTATATTTATTTCTAATTATTTATTTGGCTATTGCCTTTTATTGTTATGGGTTGCCATTATTTATTGCCATCATGGTGGGTCGTCATTCACACCCCCATCATGGTGATTGTCCTTCTGGGCCCTAATGACCTTTGTTGTTGACGGGCCCTAAAATACCAACAATCAATCAATCATCCAACCACCTGCATTCCTGTAATAGACCTAATGAGCTCCTCCTCCCCTCTTCTCATTACATGTCCATACCACCTCAATCTACTCCTTCATTTTATGACATTGTCCCCCCACCCCCAAGCTACTAATAATATACTCGTTCCTAATTCTATCAGTTCTTGACATCCCACTCATGGACCACAGCGTTTGCATGTCAGCTACTTGAATTCTATTTTTTAAATGGCTCATCCTAACTGCCCAACACTCTGCTCCATATAGCATAGCAGGCCTAACCACTGCCTTATAAAACATCCTTTTCAACTTTATTATGGTTATAGCTTGAGACACTTAATGCTTTTTTTATTTTTCAAATTAAAATATTGTAAAATGAATTTAATAAATTGATTTTACAATAATTTTATTCATTTTATTTTTATATATTTTATCATACCTATTTTAATAATCACGGAATAGAGCTTTTACATTGTTCTCTAACAATTCAAACTAATTGAATAGTTTGAATGTTATTATTCGATAATCGAATAATATCTGCGGGTCTGCAGTCGGGTCTGCATGTTCTGGCCCTCCACTCCCGTCTATCTCCCACGTGAGCTTCGGTCTCCCCCACCCTGGGTACTAACTACCACCTGCAGTCCTGGTATAGCCCTAACTAGGTCCTCGTCTGCTCTTCTCATCACGTGTCCATACCATCTAATTCTATTCTTCCTCATCTTTTCGGCGATGTCTGCCACCCTGTATATAGACCATCTAACATTAATAAGTTCATGAATACATGATGACATGAATAATTTAAAAAAATTGAATTTTTTTATTAAACTGTACGCGATAGAACGTTTTAATTATTTTTCTAGTAATCAGCATCCTTAAAACTGTAAAAAGCAATAATTGTTTTGAAGGCAATTTTTTTCATCGCAGACCTGTGTAATCAATTCAGGTTAAAATAATTTATGGATGGGATTTTAATCAACAAACGCAAATGACATACTGTAGCTGTTCATTTTATAGTTCTATAAAGTGGTAGTAAACCAACGTGCTTTAAAGTTTATGTTGAATTGTAAGTGTTCTGTGCAAGTTAAATGTCACAGTTTAGTGTTCCCTGGCTTTAAAAAGATTGAGAAATCAACCACTGCTCTAGACAATTCATCTGGTGGAAAATTTAGATCATGGCAAGGTGAGCAAAGATACCTGTAAAATAATTTCATTAATTTTTGAACAAGTAACCTCCATTTGGATGAAAGTGGTTCACGATGAAAGTATTATGAAAATTATGCAGGATCAGTATGGTAAGTTTCACGTGCTGTTGTCCTTCAGCAGCTTGTGAAACGTTGGTGAACATGATACAGACTATTACTGACAATAGGGAAGTTTTGTACTAGGTTAAACATACACATGCAACAGCGCACGAACACCAAGTGATCGTCATCGTCATACCCTTATTCCTATGTGGAAGGGTTGGGTCTGCTGTTTATAGCCATCGCCTATCTTTCACCTGGTATCCGGCAACCATACACACTGGACAACCTCCTCCCACGTATGATTTGGCCTCCCTATATCCCAGTTGCTTCCAACCATTTGCATTTCTGTAATGGACCTAACAAGCACCTCTTTCCCTCTTCACGTTACGTGCCGTACCACCTCAGTCTATTCTCCCCCATTTTCTCCCTCATTCCTAATTCTATCAGATTGGAGAGGCGTGAAGTAATAATAATGCTGTCTATTTTGACTAGCAAAATTCTGGAGGCAGAAATCTATAATTTTTGGAAGCCCCTATCCTAATATGGCATTGTTGTGTTTGTTACTTTGAAATTAAGGGATAATTTACAATGTTTGTCAGCTGTTTAATATGCAATATTTTTCCGTTTTTCTGCAATAATAATAACAGTATAATTATCCCGCCTCAGTGACATTCAGGTTCGATACTGGATCAATGTGGATTTGTTATGTTTCACATATTTTATTTTTATTTAATTTATTTCTTCTTGTAAGCATTTGAGGTTCCTTCCCTAGGTTCTTTGCCAAATGTGGGCTTGATATTAAAAAAACTTTGTCTTTTAAGAAAGAAATTCTTTTTAATTTTCTGATTTACAGCTTATTACTTATAATATTTTTAACCCTTGTTCTTATGTTAACAGAAAAGGAGGGTCTTCACCCAAGGTATATATTGCATTACAAATGAAAAAATGTCTTGGTGGTATTCTTATTTTGTTTGTTGGAGTTTAAGGTCCCGTCAACTACAAGGTCATTAGAGACCCGTCCACTGTATAGTTCTAATGCATATACTGCACAGACACTACACTAATGAGACGATTATTGGGTATTAGCAGTACCCAGCTTTCCCGAGTGACCACCCATGTCAGTACTGACTGCGCTTGCGTTGCTTAACTTCAGTGATCAGACAAGAACTGGTGTGTCCAATGCAACTCGCCGCACCGGTATTCTTATCTGAGCTGATGGTGGAGAATATCAGTCATCATCCTGGAGGTGTCCTTGAAGGTGTCTTGGATCCTGGTTGTCATTAGGATGTCATCTCAGACAGCTTAGGGCTTGCTGTTGTCCTAGAGTCCATCTTGGTGAGGAGTTCTGGATGCTGGAGAGGCATCTCTGATATGCCCTCTATTTCATGTAGTGCTGGCCTTCCTCCACTTTGGGTGTGGAGAGGTGGAGTGAGGTGTCCTCCAATTTGGTGTTGAAGAGTAGTCCTTCCTCTCATGGAGAGAGGTGTGTGGTGTGTCTTCTGTTGTCCATCCTGTTGTGTCCTGTTGTCCGCCTTTTTCTTCCATTTATCCATTTCTTCCATTTATCCATTTCTTCCATTTATCCATTTCTTCCATTTAGGTCAAAGGAGGGGTTTGCTCCCTTTATTTTTCTGATTGGTCCTTTCCTTAATAGGATCCTCCTCTGAGTCTTGTGATTGGAACAACAAAAAATAAAAAGTGGGAAAAAACAAATACAAAAAAAAATCTTTTACAGTCACAATAAACACAAAAAAAATATATATCTTTCCAAGAATTCCTAAACTGAAAAGGACCTTTTCTAACTATCATAAAATAAAAAAAAAGGATGCAATGTGAGATGCAAAAATTTGAAAAAAAAAACGACCACAAAAAAATATACTTTTATGGAATACCCATAAACCAAGAAAAAAAGTAAGGAAGGGTGCTTCTCCTTTATTTACCCATGTGCCCGGGGTAGAACAGGCACACTGCATACCTGCACGTTGTAAGAGGTGACTAAAAGGGGTGACTTTCTTGCCTTAGTCTGGATAACACCACAGTCGTTCTTGCCTATGATGTGTTCAGGACAGGACAATACTAACATCATGGTTGCTCGTGCCATTATTTTCTCCTTTACTCGATGATGTAGGCTCCTCACTGAGGGGATCGTAAATTACCACCTACCCACGTGTTAGCCATGCGTGGAGACCCACACCCCTGGGAAAAGTGGATACTGGTGGTTGAGGAGGCATATGCCCTGTGATGTCTCTTGGCCACTCCACACTGGTGAGGTGGCTGACAGACATCGAGGACTAAGGTTGTGAACTACAGTCTCCAAAACATCACTTTGGCCACAGCTTCCAGGGAAAACGGGCAGCCAAGGCAGATACCCTGTCTTGGTCAACCAGCCAGGGGCGCATAAGTTCTTATGCCCCGTAGAGTTGCTGCGAGTGAACCGGCAGTCAACCCCAATGCCAATGGTCCGGTACTTGGGGATTATGCCACCCTTGAAGCATCCTGTCCGATTTTTGTTGTTGTTTGTTGGAGTTTAAGGTCCCGTCAACTACAAGGTCATTAGAGACCCGTCCACTGTATAGTTCTAATGCATACATTGCACAGACACTACACTAATGCGACGATTATTGGGTATTAGCAGTACCCAGCTTTCCCGAGCAACCACCCATGTCAGTACTAACTGGGCTTGCGTTGCTTAACTTCAGTGATCAGATGAGAACTGGTGTGTCCAATGCAACTCTCCGCTCCCATCCTGTCCGAGGAATCTTGGCAACCCGAATGGGGGTCCCCTCATTGGGCTCCGTGTGGTGGGTAAGACCTGCAGGCAACGAATACATAAATAAAATTATGGCAACTCTAAAACAGAGGCTGGGGGCCTCATCAAATAACCCCACCCTCCCCCTTCTTTACCTTTATTGACTTCTGAAGAGCCAGAAGGTGGCAGGCTTGGTCCCACCCAACTGAGTGGGCCAGTTGCCATTGAGCAGATAGAGACATGTACTGCTCAAACAAAGTGGCCGTGTTCCTCCGGTAAGCCAACTGGATCAGGGAACGCACCTGTGGCATCTAATGCATCAACACCTGCCCTTAACAAGAGGCAACGACCTCTTAGCCTTAAGATGCAGGGTTCCACTGCCAATGCAAAGCATGTTCCTGCATCAAAGGTCTTAGGTGCAGTCAAACTAACATCCACACCTTCTTCCTACCCTCCCCGGTTTATTTCCATCACTGGAGAGGATGGTGCAGCCTTGGGGAAGGCGACGCCCTTCCTTATCGCATCCTTGATGTGACCTTGGTAAAGAAACTGCGCAATGGCACCTTGCTGGTGGAGGCATCTGCCCCCCCACCAGACCGAAGCATTACTAAAAATGCAGAAGCTCGGAGACATCCCCTTTGTGTTTGAACTCTATCGGCTCCCTGATGTGTGGTGCCCTGACCTACACGGGGAATCAGAAGAGCAAACAATGGAGGAGCTTATGGACCAGGGTGTGGTGGCTGTCCACCACACATCCGTGCGACAGGATGGAGAATCCCGCCCTTCTGACACCTTGGTGCTGACCTTTGGTAAGCCCAAGGCGTCAGATTACATCATGGCTGGCTACCATCCCAAGCTTCATGCCAAGTCTGCTTCGGTGCTTCAAGTGACAGTGATATGGCCATGGACACAATTCGTGTTCTGCCAAGGCCGTGTGTAAAACTTCTGGACAGGGTGACCATTCCCCTGAGTCTTGTAAGACTGCACCTTTTTGTATCAATTGTAAGGGCATCCACCCCGCTTCTTCTCGGGATTACCCCACTTCGCTGCATGAACGTGTGATCCAGGAGTTGCGTGTCCAGACGGGTATCAGCTATCAGGATGCATGGCAGCTGCTAGCATTGCCAGGGACCCCCAGTCTTAGGGTGTCCTATTCAGGTGATGCAAAAGCAGCCTCACCTCAGCTCCCCCTCTCATCTGTTTGATGTCCACTCAGGCCCGTGGGGTTACTTTAGTGCAGGTCTGTGCTAGCATTGGCTGCCAGACAGACCCCAACCCCATTTCCATGGCTTCTTCTGGCTCCACCACCGCCTCTGGCCCATGCATGGGTCCCCCAATAATGGTCTCTCATGTATAGATCCATCTGCTCTCCTGGGTTGGCACCAGGGTTGCAGTGGGAGGTCTTGTCAGACCCTTGTGGAAGTGATCACTTCTGCCGTGTGAGGTGGCTGAGTAACTGGCAAGGACGTTTGCAGCCGTCTCCAGTTCCCAGCATTACACAAAAAGCTGCAGAACGCCACCCACTTAATTTTGCTGGGGGTGTCGTTGAGGGGTATACCAACCCATTTACCCCTTGGGAGCTGCGGGCAGCTCTAGCAAGAGCCAGGGACACTGCCCCTGGACCAAATAGCATCCACTATCAAATGCTACAACACCTACCAGAGGAAGGCGTTATATACCTCCTTGAGGTATTCAACTATATTTGGCAGCAGCATGAAATCCCTGCAGGTTGGCGAGAGGCTACTATAATCCCACTGCAAAAACCTGGGAAGGATAGTAGCCTTCCAAAATATTACAGACCCATTTCAATGATGAGCTGTCTTTGCAAAACCATGGAACGCATGGTGAACTGGCGCCTGGTGTGGTATCTGGAACGGCACAACCTTCTCGCCAAAGCCCAATGTCGCTTCCGTGCTGGCAGGTCTCCAGTGGATGATTTGATCTTCCTGGAGACTGCAGTAAGTGAGGGTTTTCTCCACAGACAGCACTTAGTGGCTGTCCTCTTTGATTTTGTTTGTTTGTTGGTGTTTAAGGTCCCGTCAACTACAAGGTCATTAGAGACCCGTCCACTGTATAGTTCTAATGCATATACTGCACAGACACTACACTAATGCGACGATTATTGGGTATTAGCAGTACCCAGCTTTCCCGAGCGACCACCCATATCAGTACTACCTGGGCTTGCGTTGCTTAACTTCAGTGATCAGACGAGAACTGGTGTGTCCAACGCAACTCGCCGCTCCCTCCTCTTTGATGTGGAGAAGGCATATGATACCACATGACGCCATGGTATGCTGGAGACCTTGCACCAGTGGGGGCTCAGAAGTAATCTGCCCCTCTTCCCCCACAACTTTCTGTCCGACCGGACCTTCATAGTGCGTGTGGGGAACACCTACTCCTCAGCCTTTCTGCAGGAGAATGGTGTCCCACAGGGGAGCGTCTTGAGAGTGACGCTCTTTGCTGTTGTGGTGAACGGCCTACCATCCTCCGTTCATCCCTCGGTAAAGTCATCCCTATTCGTGGACGACTTTTCTATTAGGTACTGGGCTGCCATGATGCACAGCATTGAGTGCCAGCTAAAACTGGCAATAAACAGTGCCAACGAGTTTGCCACCTCTCGTGGCTATAAGTTCTCCCCTCACAAAACTACTGTCATGCACTTCTGTCATAAGCGAGGGCTTCACCCTGAGCCTCAGCTCACCCTGGATGACCGCCTCCTGCCAGTTGTAGAGGCGGCCCGGTCTGATATGGGTCCCGCATTTGAAGGAGCTGAAGGCTAAGTGTGTTCGCTCCCTTAATATTCTGGGGTGCCTGCAGGGAACTGATTTTGGGGCTGATCGAACGGTGATGCTTCGACTCTACAGATCACTCATTCGATCACGATTCGATTATGGCTGTGGTGTATATGGCCTGGCCACTCCATCTACTCTCCGGATGCCTGACAGTGTTCATCAAGCTGGCATCAGGTTGTCCAATGGGGCGTTCCGCACAAGTCCAGTACTCAGCCTTTATGCTGAAACTGGTGAACCACCATTGACTGTGCAGCAGCAGTACTTGACAGATGCATACATATTGCGGCTGAAAGGTCAGCCACAGCACCCTACACACCCAGTGATCTGTAGTCACACTGTGAGACAGCCATTCATCCGCCACCAAGGGTTTCCCCCTCCATTTGGCATGCGGTGGATGGACAGTCTTACTGACCTGTGTGTGACTCTGCCTAGGGTGCAGCGTGTTCTGCCGGCCTCTGTGTCGCCCTGGACTGTGCCAGATCCAAATTTTGATTTTGTGCTCGCAGCCTTTCCCAAAACCAGTACCGATAGGTCAGTGTACCAACAAGAGTTTGGACGCCTCTCTCGGACCTATCGGTGGCCATGTTTTTATTTACATGGATGGGTCGAAGGATGGCTTCTCGGTGGGTTGGTCAGTCTTTACAACTGGTCATCTCATAGGGGGCCGTCTTCCAGGCGTCGCCAGTGTCTTATCTGTCACTGGAACTTTATTATTGTGACTGACTCCCTATCCTCCCTTCAGCTGTTGCACACCCTTTATGGCAGACATGCCATCGTCCAGGGTGTGCACAGATTGCTGCTTGTGATTCGTAAGCAGGGGAAGACAGTGTTGTTTATGTGGGTCCCGGGGCATGTTGACATCAAGGGCAAAGAGAGGGCGGATGCTCATGCCCGTCAGGTGGCCCACTTGCCAGATGTACCCAACACTGCTGCCCCCTCCTCCAATGCTCTCCTGATGGTGTGGCGGGCCGTCCATGACCAATGGCGGTCCCAGTGGCTTGTGGACACAACCAACAAACTCAGCACACTGAAGGACGCTCCAGAGCACTGAGTGTCCTCGTGCCACCAGTCGTGGAGGGAGGAGGTTGTGCTTGCTCCGCTTCGGGTCGGTCACACGTTCCTCACCCACTCCTACATTCTAAGGGGTGAGGACCAACCATGGTGTGACTGCTGTTGTCAGCCTCTCACAGTGGCCCCCGTCTTTAGTCACTGTGAACTTAAATGCCGACTGGGAGTCAGTCCAGAGCTGTCCGGATAACTTGGGGATAACCCCCAGGCAGTGGAGATCTCGCTGGTATTTGGGAAAGAGGCTGGACTCCTTCGTAAGCAAAACCCAGTGGCAGTGGCTGTCATCATCTGTGTGGGAGCACCTGTGTTGAGAACAATGAGGCCATTGTGTGACACCCATTGTTCCACAAGACCCTCAGGGATTGTGGCTGTCCGAGCCCCATGTGGGATTAATGGCATTAAAGTCACCCATAATCAGGAAGGGTCTTGGAAGCTGGGCACTGAGGGAGTCGAGGTCTGCCCATGGGATATCAATTCCAGGAGGAATGTAGAGGGAACATAGAGTGGTGGGCACATCCAGTTGCAATGAGACCGCCACTGCTTGCAGAGGCGTCTGCAAAGCCACTGGCACATGCATGCACCCATTCCGGATAAGGATAGCCACCCCTCCCACAGGGTGGCCTCCTTGCTGTCGGGTGTCTGAATATGTAGTGTACCCTCGTATTGAAATGGGGGTATCACTCTGACACAGTATTTCCTGGAGGGAGATGCACACAGGGTGGTGCCTAGAGATCAGAAGTTTGATCTCGTCCCTCTTGTGGGAAAACCCTTGACAGTTCCATTGTAGGAAATTCACCATCACGTGGACTTAGGTGGCTTGTTTCTATTCCGCCCTTTTCTCCATTCCCACTGCAGAAAAGGGAGGGATGCCTTCTATTGGTTCATCCTCCAACATCTCAAAGGAGTAACCCCCATCGTGCCCCAGTTTGGGCATGAAACCACCCCGTGCTCTCAGCCATTGGCCGGAGAGCTTGGGTGGACGAACCAAGGACACAACAGCCCCACTGTGGAAGTGGTTGGTGTCCCTACTTTCTTTCCTCCTGTCTCACTAGGCTGAGACATGGAGGGAGGCCTTCAAGGGAGATACCTCTGTTTGATCAGAGGCATCTGGGGCCTCCAAAGAAGCTGGCACCGCCAATATTTAGGGACCCATGCATGGGCCAGAGGCGGTGGTGGACCCGGAAAACGCCATGGAAACCGCGTTGGGGTCCGTCTGGCAGCCAATGCTTGCACAAACCGGCACCCCATGGACCCCACTGCCCGAGAGGGCGTCAAACAGATGAGAGGGGGAGCTGAGGTAGGGTGTCTGTCTGGGTACAGACAGAAGACATCATCTGCCTTTGCATCACCAGCATAGGACAATCCACGACTGGGGGTCCTTGGCAAGGCTAGCAGCCACAGTGCATCCAGAAAACTGATACCCTTCTGGACACGCAGCTCCTGGATCGCACGTTCTTGCAGCCAAGTGGGGCAATCCCAATAAGAGGCGGGGTGATTGCCCTTACAGTTTTGTGCAGAGAGGTGCAGTCTTACATGGCAGAACACGAATTCTGTCCATGGCCATATCGCTGGCACTTGAAGCACTGGAGTGGGCTCAGGATGAAGGCACGTACAGGCAAGTGGAGGTAGCCAGCCATGATGTACTCTGGCTCCTTGGGCCTACCAAAGGTTAGCACCAAGGTGTCAGATGGGCAGGATTCTCCATCCCGTCAGACCGAGGTGTTGGTGAACAGCCACCACACCCTGGTCCATGAGCTTCTCCGCTATCTGCTCTTCTGATTCCTCGTGTAGGTCAGGGCACTGCACCACACCTCTACTGGTGCATAAGGTGCGATGGGGTTCGACCACAACAGGGATGTCACCGAGCTTCCGCATTTTTGGTAATGCTTCGGTCTGGTGGGGGGCAGATGCCCCCACCAACAAGGTGCCATTGCGCAGTTTCTTGACCGAGGTCACATCACCGGCAATGCCCTTGATGTCTTTGGCGATAAGGAAGGGCGACGCCTTTCCCAAGGCTGCACCATCCTCCCCAGAGATGGAAATAAACTGGGGAGGATAGGAAGAAGGTATGGATGGTTGTTCGACTGCACCTAAAATCTTAGATGCAGGAACATGCTGTGCATCGGTGGTGGAACCCTGCACCTTAAGGCTAAGAGGTCGTTGCCTCTATTTAACGGCAGGTGCCGATGTCATAGACGCCACAGGTTCGTTCCCTGATCCAGTTGGCCTAATGGGGGAACGTGGCCTCTTTGTAGGAGCAATAGATGTCTCCATCAGCTCAGTGGCAGCTGGCCCACTCAGTTGGGTGGGACCGAGCCCGCCATCTTCCAGCTCAACACAAGTCAATAAAAGTAAAGAAGGGGGAGGGGGTGGGGTTATTTGTAGAGGCCCCCAGCCTCTGTTTTATAGTTGCCATAATTTTAAATAATTATGTTTTCGCTGCCCGCAGGTCTTACCCACCATGGAGCCCTACACAGGGACGCCCATTCGGGTCGCCGAGATTCTTCTGGCAGTATACCGTTAGGGTGGCATATTCCCCGAGTGCCGGACCATTGGCATCGGGGTTGACTGCCGGTCCACTTACAGTCACCCTAGGAGGCATAACCACTTATGTGCCAAGACCGGGCTACTGCCGTGGCCTCTCGTTTTCCCTGGAAGCTTGGCCAAAGTGATGTATTGGGGCTGTAGACCATAGCCTTAATCCTCGATGTCTGTCAGCCAAGCCACAAGTTTGAGGTCGCTCAGAGACATAGCAGGACATGCGCTCCTCAATCACCAGGATCCACTTTTCCCAGGGGTGCGGGTCTCCACGCACATCAAACACACGGGTAGGCGTTTGTTTATGGTCACCTAAGTGAGGAGCCTACATCGACTGAGATCAAGTCAGTCATCCAGTAAAGGATGCAAGGGCAATGACAACCACCATGATGGTATCGTCCTGTCCAGGCCACAAGTAATGGCCAATGACGATAGTGGTGTCATCCAATCAGGGGCAAGAAAAAGTCACCCCTTTTAGTCGCTGCTTACGACATGCAGGTATGTAGTGTGCCTATTCTACCCTGGGCACACATGGGTAGTCATTAGACATGGGTATTGTTCCAACATCATGGAAACTGGCTAATGTGGTACCAATTTTCAAGTCTGGAGACACAGCAAACCCCAAGTGCTATAGACCAGTTTCATTAACGGGCGCTGTATCCAAGGTTTTTGAACATATCCTATTCTCCTCTATAACGGGATTACTGGAAAAGAATGGCATCCCTTGCAACAATCAGCATGGGTTTAGGAAAGGGAGGTCATGTGACACCCAAATGGTTTGTTTGATGGATTATATTCAAAGGGCTTTAGACAACAGAAAGCAGGCTGATGTTGTATTCTTAGACTTTGAACAGGCTTTTGTCATGGTGCCCCATGATAAGCTGATTTCAAAAATGTCAAGTTTAGGGATACATAATAAGGTTACTCAGTGGATAAGGTCCTATCTGCTTGATAGACAATGGAGGGTAATGTACAGGGGTATAGCATCTGAATGGAAAGCAGCCACATCAGGGGTCACTCATGGTAGTGTTTTGGGTCCTTTGTTGTACATTCTCTATGTGAATGACATAGGACTTGACATTAGTCCCTTCCTTGAACTATTTGCAGATGACACATGTACTGCTTGGTTATTAGATGAGGGGTTATCATCCTGTGCACAATTACAACAGGATCTCGATAAGATTTACAATTGGAGTGTAAAAAAATTTTGATTGTAATAAAATTTGTGTAGTAAAATTTTGATTACTATATAGGTGGAGTTAGGGTTGAGAGAGTTGGGACCCATAAGCATCTTGGAATAATTTTAAATAGCCAAGGTACCTGTAAGGATCATATTAGTAAATTGGTTGGGAGGGCTGGTCAATTCCTCCATCTGATTAGTAGGGTTCTTCGGGACAGCACAAGGGAGGTGAAAGAAACAGCATATATTTCAATGGTGCGACCAATTTTGGAGTATGGTAGTCCAATTTGCTTTCCCTTCAGGCAGGAATTATCTTGGGAGATTGAAAGGATACAGAGGAGGGAAGAAAAAATTTTGCTCCACAGGTTTTCTCACAGGTATTTTGTGTCTGGCATGATCAGGGAATTAGGGCGGGAAACACTAAGCCAGCGCTGTACATCTCACAGCATCAGTCTGTTTATCAGACTGCTGCTGCTGGGTGTGATGAACCTCTGGTTGGATGTGTGTCCCTCGCTAAGTACAAAGGGAGAAAGGCTAATTCATATAAATTGAAGGAGATTAGGGCACAGACAGACCCATATTACTGGTCTTTCTTACCAAGGACCATTCGGCAATGGAATAGCCTTGGAGAGGATAAGGTGGAGGGCCTCCTAAAAAAATCCCCACCATTACTAGTGTTGTAGAGGGATCACGAGAATTTTAGCCTAGGGTTTTGGAAGCTTCATGGTAATGTATGTAGGAATAAGAGTTGGTCTCTCCACTGACATATTGGCCAAATAAGGCTGCTTGCAGTGTAGTGAATTAGAATTAGAATAAAGATGGGTTCCATTGTCGACCTACCGGGCATAAACCCAAACTGGTTTCCTCGGACCCTTGTACCATTTCTGAGGCGACCCTCTATGACCCTCTTCCACAGCCTCATAGAATGGGTTATTAGCTTAATGTCTCAATAGTTCCCACAGTCCTGGGCGTCACCTTTGGCCTTGAACAGTGGGACAATCCAACTCTCCAGCTTTCAGATGAGGTACCAGTAGAAGGCGGCTGCTTGATATGCAACATTACTCATATGAGGCGTAGTTTTTATGAGATTTGATACTAGCACGCGTCATGAATGCGTTAATTAGCGAGACAGAGAAGTAAACATCAGTCACCTGTGACCATTACGCCTCCAGTCGAACTTTTGCTATTTGGCAATAAATATGAAAGGTAATCAAAAGATGACCTTGTTAATGTCCTTGTGATGCATCTACTCATATCGCATGCGGATTCCATAGAAGTATTTAAAAGGCCTTCAAACCTTAACCTACCACTTTCCAAAATCCCAGATGGTAAAGTACAACTAGTGTTCTAGGTCTGCAGCAGCTTTTTAATTCATGAACAAGCACAGATCAAAAGTAATCGTGATTCTCAGAAAGCGAGAGGTTGGCAGGTTTCGAGGGCAATGGGCCAAGAACCATTTCTAGTGTTTTGCAGCTTATCAGGTCATAGTTCTCCAAATACTGCATTTTTCTGAAGGAATATAAAACAAAGGCACCATTTTATGGTGCACTAAACTGCAGATCACCAACTGATATTCATTTTAAACTGGCGTTAGATACCTGATAGATTACATACCACATGAAAATGAATAATAGCCTCATTTCTCAGAGGATCATAAAAAGGTTATGAAGCAACCGGTTTGGAAAATAATACGTTCTTTTCTAGGGCATCCAGTTGAGTGTGTGATAGGTCGCTGGTGACTAACCCAAATATCCCATCGTGTACGAACGTCAGCAATTGACGTCATTGACAATTTCCAGAAGTAGGTCTTTAAGGCTAGCCTCACACTGGAGCCGACTATGTGCGACTCCGACTACGCACGACTTACTCGGAAGACTTGAGTGCTCACATTAGGCACGACTTGGTCGGACGACTTGCTTCAGCAAAACCCCACTCATGCCCCGCAGCATTGATAAGAAGCGCAAAAGAAACTTATAAAACGAAAGATACTGTGCAAGTCGCACAGAGTCGGACGAAAATTTCCCAACCAGTTCGGATCTAGTCGCAAGTCGGAAGTGTATGCACGTAGTCGGACGACTGAGTCGCAGCTAAAGTGAGAGGATGCATAGGGAAACAAGGAATGGGATCGTTTGTGCGTATTTGTACGACTACGGACGACTAAAAGTCGCTCGTAGTCGGCTCCAGTGTGAGGCTGCCCTTAAGGGGGCCAATCGATCCAACAGGCAAAATGGCCCTGCGATCGTGTATGACTGACTACCTTGATACTTACCAATATGTTTCATCGCAAGTTTGCTAACAGTTCTACGGTTGTCTTCGCTCATTATTATAATAAGCAGTAAGCTCAGGCCCAATGCCAGCGCAAACAAGTCGGGTTTGGTTCGTCACAACAGAACTAAAAAGCACCCATCAACGCATTCGGGAATACATGGGTGAACGGTTCCATAGCTTTTGCTGTAGCCAGCTGCCGACTTATTGCCGGTTTAACATCCATCTATCTGCAACTTTCATCTTTGCCGATCGCATATTTTATCCGTGATTTCATGACAGTGTAAAATAAATAACCTCTCTGAGCTACGGCGAGAAATTGGACACACCAGTTCTCGTGAGATCACTGAAGTTAAGGAGCGCAAGTCCACGTTAGTACCAACATGGGTGGTTGGTAAAGAACGTTGGGTGCTGCAAATTCCCCTCTCCTATGTCCTCTACCGCTACCACCTCATCTCCCGCGAGCAGCCTCATAAGAGTTTGTCCTGTTACGGCTGCTTGGCTAACTCAACAACCCATGAAATTAATCCAATCCAATCACTTCAAACTCAGTTCCCTTACAAAAGGTCAAGTACCCATCTGTCAAGAACTTCTACAATTATGGAGCTTTACAGATCAACGTTTCTTACATACAGTATATGTGACACTATCTACCACACTTAGCCACGACATTAATTCCCATAGGGAAAGGGAGCGGCTGTATTATGCTGGAGGTACCAGTGCCTCGTCTTTAGGAATGCGTATATTAGAGGTAGCCTGGGGGTGGTGGACATCGCCGAAAAAATGAGGGAGAATAGGCTGAGGTGGTATGGCCACCTCATGAGAAGAGGGGAAGAGGAGCTAGTTAGGTGTATCCCTGGGATGCAGGTGGTCGGTAGCACCCGGGGTAGGGGGAGACCAAAGCAGACGTGGGAACAGGTGGTCCGTAAGGAAATTCCAGTGTGTGGGGTGGACAGGGACATGGTGTGAGGTAAACGTGAGTGGAGGGCGAGAACCCGCAGACCCGACCCTGCCACAGGCGGGATAAGGGTATGATGATGATGATACCAGTTCTCGTCTAATCACTGAAGTTAAACAGAGCAACCCCAGCTTTACGACCATGGGTGGCAGCGTGGGAACACTGGGCACAGCTAATACCCGAAAATCGTCGTAACAGTATAGTGTCTGTGCAGACTATGCATTAGAACTATGCAGTAGACGGGTCTCTAATGACCATTGTAGTTGAAGGGTCCTAAAACGCAAGGGGAAAAAGTGAAGTTGGAATTTCCTTCTCGCTCGAAAATGCCATCCATTTCAGACAAAATCGATCCTGTTTTCAACGACTCCTGACGTGAAGCACGTTGTCCACTACGTCAGTAAGATAGATTGACGTAGTTTGACGATCCCTCTGGTTTTGATTTTTTCAAAATCACATTCGTGTGATTCTGATTTCCATTTTAAGTTGTACATTTCTGCAATAAAACGACATAGTCTTCAACATAAGGCATACAGATAGTGGTAAGTTTAAATTTATTTCTACCATGTATTCCTAAATCTTTCTACCTATGGCCGGGTTGGGCAATTATTGTTCAGTTGATAATCTGTTGTTTGGCAGTTTTATGCAGCTTGCTGCCAACCTAATGTTGCAATCGTTATGCGTATGAAGTATTGTTGGTCTCCTTTTCTACGTTGGGGCACATTTATTCCACTGGCACCAGAGGCAGAGCACCTGCACGTGAGTCACGAACCCATTGGTTTTTCCATGCTAAATGTATATCTTGCCACTTCAGAAAATCGTTTGTATTGATAATAGCGCAATACGCGTATAATCAATGGGGGGTGGCTGAAATGGAGACAGGCAAGCGGAGTTCTGTGAGATAAAAGGGTCCCCATCAAGCTGAAAGGGAAGTTCTACAGGGCAGTGGTTAGACCTGCTATGCTGTATGGATAGGAGTGTTGGGCAGTAAGGAAGAACCACGTCAATAGAATGCAAGTGGCCGAGATGCGAATGCTGCGGTACATGAGTGGCGTTTCCAGAGCTTTTAGGAATGCGTATATTAGAGGTAGCCTGGGGGTGGTGGACATCGCAGAAAAATGAGGGAGAACAGGCTGAGGTGTTATGGTCACATAATGAGAAGAGTGGAGGAGGAGCTCGTTAGGTCCTTGCCCGGAATGAAGGTGGTCGGTAGCACCCGGGGCAGGGGGATACCGGACGGGGACCTGGTGGGAGACAGACGGGAGTGGAGGGCTAGAACCTGCAGACTCGACCCTGCCACAGGCGGGATAAGGGTATGATGATAATGATAATAGTGCAACACAAATTTAGACCTGAGAGGGCTCAGAGTGACCCACCCCGTGGTATAGCTAAATCAGTCTAAAATCACAATCTTAAAATTTACCCAGACGCTCATTGTGTTTTTACGCCGTTGGACGTATGGGTAGTCAACTGTTATTAGGTCTGGCCTTAGAGTATGCGGAGCCCAAGGCAGCAGACGATAGCGGCGCCCCAGTGCCAAGATTTAAGAAGTTAGCTTACTGACGCAGTACATTGACATCTTTAAACACCCATGAAATCAAAATATAAGTTAGTTAAAACAATTTCTTTTCAATTAACCAGCGCGGGGCAAAAGGCGGTTGCCTCAGTCGCCTCGCCCCAATAGTACGTGAAGCCTCAAAGAGCTGAACGCTAATTATAACTATTTAGGGTGGGTGTCATTTCACTAAGTTTACAATACAGTGGTACCCCGCTTAACGAACGCCTCGTATAACGAATGCTCCCTATAACGAACACCGTCAAAAAAGCGAGGGAGTATCGCATAACGAACTTGTTTCACATAACGAACGCTTGTTCAATATACAGTGAACTAGGAACTGTATAGGACAGTGGTGGCGAACCTGCGACCCACAGTGCAATTTTAAGTGGCCTGAGTGTTAATGAGATGATGTTAAAGGTGTAATAAAAGTTGGATGATGTTCTCTATTCCCTCCTTTAATAAACTTTATTCACTATTAATAATAAGTTATTTTTATTCATAAAATTGAATAGTGCTTGCATCTGACCCGTGGACAAATTCTTGGCTTTCTTTTGTGTTATTGTGACATGTCTTCAAAAACAGTTCTCCACCACTGGTATAGGATGTCCAAGATTGTAGTAACTATAGAGATATTAATCCAATGAGTTATACCAATGTAATGTAATAGAATGTCGCCTCCAGGATAGAACTAGTGTCCGTGGAAATCAGTTTGGGTTCATGCTAGGCAGGTCCACAATGGAACGAATCTTCATTCTGAGGCAGATGATAGAAAAGTATAGAGCAGCTAAGAAGGATCTCCATACCATCATTATCGTCTTGGAGAAGGCTTACCAGTGTTCCACAACAGGCATTATGCAAAAGGGGGTAGAAAAGGGGTTTATTCGAATAGTTTAGGATATGTACTGGTATGATGGTTCCATTCCACAGCCAGGGTAAGGACACCTTGGGGAAAATACTGGGGGCTCCCCAGTGAAGTTTGGGGTGCACCAAGTTTCAGCACTAAAATCCATACCTTTTTATTCTGGTTATGGATGAGCTACTGACGGGAGAAGGAGAATGGACCCCTCAATGCATGGCATTTGCTGACGAGCACCGTTCAACTGCAGACGGCAAGTAATTGACTGCCTTCTCATTGCAGGGCAATTCCTAGTTTTTGTGAAGTATGAACCCCCGAAAAATGGGTCCTAGAGTGTTTTCGCTCATAAACAATCAGCACTGCACTTTGTTTTTAACTTCTTAACAATTTTCACCATTTTTCTTGGCAACCCGGAACGAATTACACAATATAACATATAGATCTATGGGAAATTGTGTTCCGCACAACAAACACCCCTCATAACGAACGTATCGCTGGAACGAATTACGTTCGTTATGCGGGGTACCACTGTACACAGGTAAACTGCTCAACAGTAGGCATATTGTTAGGCGGCCAGTTGGTGACTCGAAAGTTCCTACAACGGTAAATTTTGCTATTTCCATGAATATTTGAATACATCCAGAATGCGTTGTTTCTTTGAAGGTAAAAGAAGTGTTTTTTTTTTTTTTTTTGCTATATCCCTAGATAATAGGCCCCGCAAGTCAACTTTATACCTGATCCCACAAGTTCACTTAGAATCGGGCCTTGCTTTTGTTCCGGCCAGCACTGATCGTCTGGATTATACGAGACGCCGGTTTTACTTTCCATTAAAAAGGAAAACACACTGAGGATCTCACAATGAAATTTATAATTTTGCTCATCATAGTGATGGAATATTATTCTTTTGAAGTTTCAGCATTGTTTGATATAAGTGTGAATATTAACATTCCTAACCCATTCAACCTTAACGCAGACCACGAAACTACTATTACAACGGTTAGAATGAAACAACTTTAAAGAAACCTGATTGCAATGAAATAGATGCCAAAGAAGTATCGTTTCATATTAAACAGATAGACATCATCAAACAATTAGGGTACCCAGCGGAGATCCACACAGTCACAACACAAGATGGCTACATTCTTCAGCTTCATAGGATACCACATGGCATTAAAGTTACTGAAGGACCTCGCACGCCTGTACTTATTGGACATGGATTTCTATCGTCATCAACAGATTTTGTCATTAATTATCCACATCAAAGTCTAGGTAAATATGTATTACAGAATATCAACACTCTTTAGCAGTGGCGTAACTTGGCGCCCGGGGCAGGAGGGATTCGAAGCACCCCATCCCCTGGTACACGGGATCACGTCAATTTGGCGCATGACAATTTGGCGTACGACAATTTGGCGTGCATACACATTCGGCATATGACAATTTGGCGTACATACAAGTTTGGCGTACGACAATTTGGCGTACATACCGATCTCTTGGGTGCACACATTTGTTCAAAATTGTAACTGTCATAACCAGTGGCAGATCCAGGATTCTCGGGGGGGGGGGGGGGGGGTTGAGCTAAACCTCACACATTATGCAAATAAGTTTATATGTGCATGGGAGGGGTTGCAACCCCAAAAAACCCATCCTAGATTCGCACATGGTCATAACAGTTATTGCAATGGTCCTGTATAACACAGTTGGGTTTGTTTGTGTTTTAGGGCCCATCGACTTCAAAGGTCATTAGGGCCCTATAACAGTTAAGGTAGGCGTTCATTGTTCTATTACCCTGCAATGACTGTTGTTATGACCGTTGCAATTTTGAACAAATTTGGGCCAAATTGTATGCCAAATTGACGTACACCAAATTTGTATGTATGCCAAATTGTCATACACCAAATTATATATGCGCCAAATTGTCATATGCCAAATTTGTATGTACGCCAAACTGTCGTACGTCAAATTGCCATATGCCAAATTGTCATGTGCCAATTTGACATAGACCCCTGGTACACACATGTAGGAAATTTTAAGTTACCATAGTCATCGTACACACATTCTGTGGCGGAGGCCAACTAGATTGACACAAATCATGCAGCTACACAGCTCAAACTTTCACTCAAACTTTTACCTGCACTTTTGCTCACTTGTTCGGAAATCACTCCATGTGCCCAAAAATTAAACAAAAACAAAGTCTGTACATTGTTCATGGTGGTCCTGGGAGTGGTTATTGAAGAGAGGGACATTCTCCCATGAATGTTCTCCAAGAACTACAGCAGGAAACAGAAGATTGTTTGCATATGAATCTAGACAAGTACGGTAAATTGTTAACACTTTTAACCCAAAAAATAGAGATGCAAGACACTGCAATGAGGCTAGCTATCAGCCCCCATGAGTGTATGCCTGGTTTTCTTGTTCATGGAGCTTTCATATATGTTCATATACTAATACTAAATTGGTTTACATCTAATTAACAGACGAATTATTAAGAAGTAGATGGGAGGGGTGATGGGATAGGGTGCTAGGTAACGTTAAATTCACATAGAGGGATAATAAAATCCTAATATACCAATAAAAACGGTCAAGGTGACCAATGAGATAAAATCAGGAATAAGGTATAATTGTTAAACGCAACAAATAAAAAAAATAAATGCAGCTTTGGTAAAGCTCCATGAACTCAGCAAGATCGGTGCCCCTAAACACAATGAAAATATCATTTGTAACCCACAGTGCTGCCAAAAGCAGATGACAGGGAAGCATAGTTTGACCATCTTACATGCACACAAAGCTCAACCCCATCAGTCTTTTGAGAGGTTTGTCCAACCTCTTCAGTTCATGCAAGACGTCGAACTTGCTGTCTACACATATAGTTTTTGTCAAATCTGGCATGATCATGCAAGACTTAAGGCCACTTCACAATAGCAACAGGGAATGGCACAGAAAACGTGTTTTGTGTGGAGGGGAGGGGCAATGGGTACGTCATGCGGTGGAGGTGTGCTGCTATTGGTCAAACGGCTTACGTTTAACGGGAAAGATTAAATTTGGTCAACTTTCCCATCTGTAGCCGTTTGCATTCCCATTGCTATTGTGAAGCAGCCTTAACGAGAAGACGTTACGTGTATACCAGGCTTTAGTTTTATAAATGTAATCAGTGGCAGATCCAGGATTTTCGCCAGGGGGGGGGGTTGAGCCATTACGGGGGGGGGGGGGGGGAGCTAATGCTCGCATATATGTGAATAAGTTTATATGTGCTTGGGGGATTGCAACCCCATAAACCCCATCCTTGATCCATGCATGAATGTAATATTTAAGTGTTATATAAATTTAACATAACATTCGTTTTGACCATTTAAGAAATAAAAGGATAAACACTTTAGATACCTTCATACCATATATATACTGTATGAATGCAAGCATAACCATAGATATAATAATACCAGCATACTATTAAAAAAATTATCAAGTCCTGTAATAAAAATGATTATTCCAAGTCCAGTTTTGTCCAACAATACCGATATTAGGGAAGTTGAAAAATATTTGTAATTAGTACTAAGAATTGTAATTGTGAAGGGACGTTGAAATGCAATGTCCAAAGCGAATGTCGCCACCTAGGGAAAAACATCTAACACTCATTGGAAAAGAATATGTGCTACAGTGCAGTGTGATTTTGCTAGCACGGTGTGCTAATCCCCTTGCACATCGTTAGGAGATCATTTTTTCATCCAATTTAAAGATTTTAATTGTTTCATAATTGTAATTTAATAATTTTACTTTTAAACTTTATTGTTACTCCTGTTAAAGATCATCGTTAAAGACCAGGCGTCTTCGTTTTTAAAGATGGCTGCCTCATGCTGATGTTGGAGCTTCATTGCACATGTGCGAGGGTGTGGCCTGTTCAGTGCATTCCAAATCGTAACTGGGGAAAAGTTACGATTCTGGAAGCTTCTAACCATTGCGAAAGTCAGGGGGGGGGGTTGAGTGGGAGGCAGAACTACGCTCAACACACTCGTATTTGTAGTCGGAACGCTCAAGTCGTTCCTCATTTCAACGTCCCTATTAAGACCCTAAAAATTCTTCTACATCGTTATCTAAAATAACTTGGAACTGACAAAGTTCGTCATGAGTATTGAGATTTGAAAAGGGCAATCTTGAAACTTCGGGGCGGCATAGTATTATGCACCGGTGTGTATTATACTTGAGATAATACCATATTTCCACTGCTGCTACTGTCTATCTTTTCTTCTTTGGGACCTTAAATGAAGTGAATCCCTTGTGCCCAGTGTAAAATCGTGCTTTGAACTGTCCACCATCCAGATATTTCGGATGTTCCACGGGACTCAGACTAAGGAGAATTGGAGAATTGTTTCACTTTAGGTGAAACATTTTGACCAACAGTACTATTGGCTTCCCTTATCTATTCCAATTTCAGAATTAAGGCCAATGGAGAACGTTCAATTTTATATTACTAATTGTGATTCATTTTACAGGATTCCTTTTGGCTGATGCAGGTTACGATGTTTGGCTATGTAATTTTCGTGGAAATACGTATGGACGAAAGCACACAACCTTAAATCCAAATACAGAATTGAAATTTTGGCATTTTACGTCAGTCTTTCTTCAGTATTTCCAATATCGTTATCAATGTCCATTTCTTAAAAGAAATTCTGTTTATTTGTAGCTGGGATGAAATGGCAGAATTCGATCTTCCAGAACACATTAACTATGTGTTAAATCATACAAAATATGAGCAGCTCTATTACATTGGTCACTCAATGGGTACCACTGTGATGTTTGCCATGTTACCTTCCAAGCCTGAATATAACTCTAAAGTAAGTTAAATAGTATACTTTACATAAATTCCTGACCGTGAGTGTGGTGATGAGGGCAAGTAGAATTAGGAATAAATAAGTTAGAGGCTGTTTGGGAGTAGGTAAAGCCTTGGTGATGCAGTACGTAGCACTCTCGGTAAAGGTGTGTGTAGTTCTAGGTTCGATACCGGACCAAGGTGGGTTGGTTTCTTTTGGGCGAGAAGGAGGCCCTGAGTGCACCTTCTTTCAGATGAGAAGTAAAACCATGGTCCCGTGTGGTGTATGATGGCATTTGAGCCTAATAAAGCCCTCTCTACTATGCAACGGGGACATGAGGCAAAATTTCCAGGTGTAAGAGCTCGCCCTCTTCCATTGGTGGGATTTTCCAACGAATAATAGACAGGCGATAAATAAGCAGAGGCACTCGCGGATCCAGGATGGGGTTTTGGGGGTTGCAACTCCCCCCCCATGCACATATAAACTTATATTCGCATAATACGTGAGGTTTACCTCAACCGACGAAAATCCTGGATCCGCCTCTGAGCAGAGGGGCTGCAGCTTTGGTCGGCAACCGGCTGTGGAAATAAGCACTGTCCAATATATTATCACTGCTGTGTTCATTCAGAGGGGAAAATCGGTTAGGGGTTGCTTACTATTTGGGAGTAGGTGTTATTGAAGAAAAGGTGGTATGGACTTGTAATGAGAAGATGGGAAGACGAAATTGTTAAGGCCATTATGGGGATCCAGGTAGAAGGAATCGCCCAAGGCAGGGGAAGCCCAACGCAGACGTGAGAACAGGTTGTACATTGGGGCATGGTAGTCTGTGGTGTGGACAGGGACATGACAGAGTATAGGAAGGAATGCAGGGGATATAGGAAGGACTGTAGGAATAAAACTTGCAGAACAGATGCTTCCTCAGGTGGGATAAGGGTAGGATGATAATGATTGGAAGGGTATTATGAAAAGTAAAAGGAAGGAATGTATGGTTATCTTGCTGTTAGGGTCCAATGATATATCTCACAGCATACCTGCAGCAACAGTTCTGGAGGGAGTTGTAGCTAAGGAAGTCAAAAGTATCAGACAAAAGGCAAAGGTAAAGCTCTGCCCACTCATTGAAAGAAGGGACAGTGGCAGAGTAGCTATGGCTAAAGAGTTTATAGTTGATTTTTTAGGGAAGAGAGAGCGTCATGGCACTCCAGGTTAAGGCACAACATATGTAATAAAGGGCCACGAGACAGTAATAGTGCAGGGAGGGGCAGTAAATTAGCGTTGTTTGTTATCACTTGCAGAGCATGGTAAATAAAGTGGCTGAATTTAATGCCTTTGCTTCTACATGGGATGCTGATATCATTATTGGCACTGAATCATGGTTAAAGGAAGATATAAACTCAACTGAGATTTTTCCTGATAGGTACATAGTGTATAGTAAAGACAGGGAAGCAGGGAGAGGGGAGGTGTGTTTTTAGCTATAGACCAGTCCTTGAACGTGTTAGGGAAACAGGGTATGAGGGTTGACTTTGAGATGCTGTGTTGTAGTGTTTCTGGCTCAGAAGGGGGAATTCTGTCATTGCCTACTACCATCCACCAGGAAATGATCCCAATCCATTGTAGAGATTGGCACACTGTTTGGAGATCCTCAATCATAGGAGGAAGATCCCAACAGTTATTCTAGGTGGGGACTTCAACCTTCCAGAGGTGAGGTGGGACTGCATGCAATCTGCTTCAAATTCCACTGTTTCAGGTGCCCTTAATTACTTCTGGGACCAGCTGTATTGTACTGGATTAGAGCAGATTGGGACCATGCCAACTCATGAAAGGGGAGGAATTTTAGGCCTAGTTTTTCTAATGTGCCTAGCTCCATCAACGATGTCAAGTGCATGAAGGGAATTAGTGACCATGCTGCAATTTGAGTTGAGATAGTGATATGGCTAACAAGGTATTGTACAGCTTGTAGGGAGACATCAGTTTCACAGAGCTGATTAGGAGTTGTTAGGTCTTATTCAGAAGCATATTTGAATGATTTTCAGGTTGAAAGTCTTGGCAGTGTTTAAAAGTCTTGGCAAACATTCTTAGCACTTTAAGAAGAAGGTACAAGACAAACCGTCTCTATTAAGAAGAAGAGGGACAATGATTTTCCAGACTGGAATACCTACAGAAGTGAAAGCAGCTTTGTGTAGGCAGAGAAGAGTCAGAAATATATTTAGGAGGAGGCAGGATTCAGATAGTGAAATCGCTCATAAGGAAGCCAGGAAAAGGATAAAAGCTCTAATTAAAATTTCCTACAAGAAATACTATAGGGATACTTTGGGGGAATGGCTCAAGAACAATCCAAAATTTTCTGGGGATACCTCAAAAAGTGCAGAAAAGGGGGCTAAAATTTCAAGCTATTAAGGAAGGGTCAGGAAAACTAGTTAATGATAGCCTTATAGCTGCAAACATTTTTAATGATTCATTTGCAAATGCTAGGGATGATGTTTCACCAGTGTCAGGAAAAGACTATTAAGGGCAAATGGAGGACGTTGTCATTACACGAGATGGACAATTTTGGATAATTGGATTAGTTTGTGGGTTGGGGAGCAAGCCAGGCAGCCATAACAGGATGAACCCTTAGGAGGCTGCCTGCAGGAAATGAGGAGGAAGGTGAAAGGACAAAGGAAAGGAATTCAGCAACTTTTAAATAAATTAGAGGTCCATAAGGCTGGGGCCCCCGATAACATTTCTCCATTTATTCTGCAAAAGCTCTCGGGGATTGTAAGCTACTATTTGGTGGAAATTTTTGAAAAATCTCTAGACAGTGTCATCGTTCCATCACGATGGAGGCCGGCAAATGTTGTGCATGCTCTCCCTGGGAGAAAACCTGTGGAGAACAATTACTGCTGCCCTTCATTGGATCCTTTCAACCTTCCAAGATAAGTCCTGCCTGAAAGAAAACCAAATTGGACGACTGCCATACTCCAGAATTGGGCATACCATTACCTCCTTTTACCATACCTTTTACCTTCTTTGTGCTGTCTCTGAGAACCCTACTAATCAGATGGAGGAAATGACCAGCCCTCCCAATCACTTTACCAATATCATCCTTGACTATTCAAAATAATTTCAAGGTGTTTATGGGTCACAACCCTCTCAACCCTCACTCCACCTATGTAGTAATCAAACTCAAGTAGCTTCCTAGATCTGGATATCGTGAGAAATCTACACTTTTGCAGGGTTTCAATGCAATCCTCATTTTACACACCAATTGTAAATCGTATCTAGATTCCGTTGAAATTACACACAGGATGATAATCCATCATCTAATACCCAAGCAGTACATGTGCCATCTGCAAACAGTTCAAGGAAGGTATCAATATCAAGTCATATGTAGTTCACATAGAGAATGCACAACAAAGAACCCAATAAACTTCCTTGAGGGACCCCTGATATGGCTGGTTTCCATTCAGATGCACTACCCTTGAAAAGGGCACTCTGTTGTCTATCAAGCAGATAGGACCTTACCCATTGAATAGCCATACTATGTATCCCTCTGCTGGACATTTTTGAGACCAGCTTATCATAGGGTACAATGACAAAAGCCACCAGTTGCATGTCACTGTGCCACTGTGGACCACTGGCACCGCCACATGTCATGAATGACCTGCCAGCCATAGTGAAAGCGTCCAAGGGGGAATGTGCATTGTCGCCTTCAGCTGGTGATAGGGCCCCTGGGCGGGCATGGGCATCCGCCTTCTCATTGCCAGGATTAACAAAAAGACCACCATCATGCCTTGGTTGTGTTGTGCAAGTAGCAAGGTGCATGACCTGGATTATGACAAGAGTGAGTCAGGCAGGGAGACGAGTTTCATGCTGTGCAAAGTACAGATGAGTTCTAATACCCAATACAGAGCCATGTGTCAGCTGTCTTGTTTTGGAACCAGAACAACCCACAGTGATTCAATCCTTCGATCCATAGGTCGAATCTCATCCATCCTCTGATATGTAAAGGAGAGGAGTCCAAGCTCTTCTGGTAAACTGACCTATCGGTAGTGGCCCAGGGCAAGCCAAAGCGTCCAGTCAATACTGGGCTCTGGCACTGTCGAAGGTGGCACTCTGGCCAGATGGCGAACGGAGGCGGGGAATCCATATGCTGCAACATCAAAGAGTGTGACACCTAGGAAACTCCCCCATGGAACACCATTCTCCTGCAGCACAGGAGTACGTGTTTAATAATACCTCTAATCGACTCATCCCTCTTGTGTACCACAGTATGTGCATGTCAGCTACTTGCATTCTATTTATGTGGCTGTTCCTCACTGCCCAACACTCTGCTCTGAGCCTTATAGCTTAGCTGGCCTAAAAACTGCCAGCGTTATTGGAACCCTCCTCTCACACGACTCCACTTGCCTGTCTCCACTTCAATCACCCCCCCCCCCATTGATTCCGTTGGTAAGCTATGAATCTATATCTCCATTGCTCTGGAACACTGAGCCTAAGAACTTTACCTCATGCACGTTTGTCACCACTTCACCCCAGAGATTACTTCCCCATTTTCTTCCTGTCCATCCCAATTGAAAGCTTAACACTTTATCTTCTTCATGTTTATCTTTAGACTTTCGTTGTTGTTGTTGTTTGTTGGTGTTTTAGGGCCCTTCAAACTACAAAGGTCATTACAGCCCCGTCCACAGCATAGTTCTTATGCAGAAACTGCACAGACACTACACTAATGCAACGATTTTTGGGTATTAGCAGTACCCAGTTTTCCCAAGCGGCCACCCATGTCAGTACTAGCTGAGATTGCGCTGCTTAACTTCAGTGATCAGACGAGAACTGGTGTGTCCAACGCAATTCGCCGTTCCCCTTAGACTTTCATTTTCTATCACCACTCCAATATTGCTTAGGCCTTTCTTTACTTGCTCTCTGGAGTAAATAAAGAGTTTGTCCATAACCAGAATGGAAAGGTATGAAATTAGTGATAAACCTTGGTGTATTCCAACCTTCACTGGGAAGCCTCCTATATTTCAACAATGAGCCCTTACCCTGGCTATGAAACCATCATAAATATCCTGAGCTATTTGAATAAACCTTTCTTCTATCCTTTTTTTTTGTAATAACCAAAACTCCAAAACTACCTGTAGTGGGACACTGTCATAAGCTTCCACCAAGTCATAAAGGTGGCATGGAGATCTTTCTTTCCTGCCCCAATACTTTTCTATTATACTTGATTTGCATGAGCCCAAAATGATTTTCATATACTCTAGCTCTATCCCGAAGGCAACATTCCAATGTTACTTTTGGGATAGAGTAGAGTTTCATAGAATGACTCATAAGCTTGATACCTCTATAGTTACCACAGTTTTGGACATACATTTTGCACTTGAATAGTGGTACTATACAACTCTAACGCCAAGTAGAAGGCTTTCTATCTCCGCTAGGTATTTTATTGGAAAAATCTCTATAGCCGAGTGATTCCTAGAGTAGGCTGTACTTCAATGGGAACGCTCACTGGGCTTACTACTTTTCGATCTTTCACTTTATTAAGGGCCCTGACTACTCCCTCCTCCGTTACCCTGTCCACCACCTCAGAAGTAGTAGGATTGTTGTGAATGTCGTCCTCTCCCATTGCAGCATTCAAGATACTGTGGAAATACTCTTCCCAATGTCGAATTTACCATTAGGTTAAGTAGGCTGAAACCTAGGGCCTCAACATTTAGCGGGCTTCAAAATTTAAGAAAGCGCCTCAACACTGAAATAGCCTAGGGCATCTCAATATCTAAATCTGGTACTGACTCTTCCCACCAATTATTTACCTCACCAGGGAGGAACAAAACCCTACCTTTGCTATCCTTCACTGTTATGGCTCAGGGTATATACAGTATTTAATTGCCCTATTTCTAGCCTTAGCCAGTTTAAAAACTTCTATCTTCCCTTCCTTGGTCTATGGCTGCTCATAGAGGGCCTCCTACATCTGGTGTTTGGCCAACGCAATGACCCTCCAAGTTGTTGTCATGACCCACCTATAGTGTATTTTGGACTCCTGGTTTAGTATCTCAATCAACCTGTTGAATGCAGCTTTATTTTATTTGAAGACTGTTTCTACGTCGCGATTTCACCACCACGTTTGCCTGCCTTGGAATAAACTTCCTACTGTAGCCTGACCTAAAGTCTTTCCCACATTTTCTAATTTTTCTGGCGACCCTGTCCCACGTGACATCAGCTGTCCCTTCCTAATCCCAGTCTACTTGCCTGTGTACTAAGCGCCTTGTGATAATGAAATTTTCCATTTTTATTCATAATTAACCTGTCTTAGCAGCAGGCTGAAGTCAAGTGCATTAAATACAGAGGCACTGAAAAAATAATATTTCTGTCTCTGAAATTCGTTTTTCTCTATTACAGATAAAACTCTTTCAGGCTCTAGCACCTGCTGCTAAACTAACACATGCCAAAAGTAAACTTTTTCTGCTTGCACCCTTAGTCAACAATTTAAAGGTTCGGATATAAAGTGTTGTTTACCTTTGTTAGAAATGAAATATGACATTAACTGCGTTTTCTAGTTTCTAATCCTTCTTTTGGGACCAGGAGAATTCTTACCTTCAAACATATTGCTAAATTTCTTGGCACAGCACTGCGATGATGTGGTCTCATATGCTTGTAAAAATATTATATTTCTCATTAATGGGTTTAACGATAAAGAATTAAACAAGGTGAGTTTCATTGGACAACTAATGAGAATGTTAGCACAAAGAAAGGTTACTACAATGAATTTGTCTCAACAGAGTCGACTGGATGTTTACTTTTCGCATGCTCCAGCTGGTAGCTCAACCATGGCTGCTATTCAAATGTTTCAAGTAAATCGTTATAATAATTATTATTATATTTCGGTATTTTGAAAATTACAATTGAAACCCAAATGTTCATGTACCCAACCGCTTAGGTGTACAACAGTGGCAGATTTGAAAAGTTCGACTGGGGTCGCTATGAAAATAAAATAAGATATGGTCAGGTAATAAACTATTGGTAAAATATTTGAAGGGTTGCCAGATGCTCCTAGTCCAAAATCAAGGCGTGTTTATAAAGAACCCAATGATACACTATTAACAAGCATTTCTTTTGGATGATATTTTATGATCGATCAGATTTTTGAAATCCAAAATGATACTGTCAGAATCATTTATTTGATTTCAATTAACGCCAAATTTTCTAATCTCAAACGAGCTGATATTAAAGAAACTTTTCAAAGCTTCTTCCATCTCCAGCCTTCATCAAACTAAACTACAAAAAGCATTTGGATAACAACAACCAGAAGAAAAAATTCAACATAAGATGTAAGAAATTCAGGGCAGAGGTCTGTACAACTCTTAGGAAGCAGTGTATCTGGCAACCCTAAGCACTTTTGAGTGAAGCATCGCCATATATGACATGATTATCAATACCATGCAGGAAGAACCTCCTGTTCATAATTTAAAACTAGTAACAGCACCAGTTATCATTTACTGGGGATTGAATGATCTCATGTGTGATCCTCGAGATGTGGAATTTTTAAAGTCGGTGCTACCAAATATTGAAGAATACATTCAAGTTGGAGATGAACATTGGTCCCACACCGATTTCATTTGGGGCATTACAGCTAACAAGTTGTTGTATGAGCCTATGATCCAGCGGATGCCTCGATTTTAGTGGTTGTAACTCTGAGAAACATTACTTTGTAACACACCATTTTTTTTTCAAATATGCCCCTAAAGATTTCTATAATAAAATGTACATTCAAAATTACAATCAGTTAGACGTGTTTTGAAAAACCCACGTAACCTATTCATAAGAAAGTTTAGTCAGTTCTCCAGTTTTCTCGATGATGACAAGATTGCTCTAGTGAAAGCTAAAGGAATCTCATTCACAAATGTCAAATCTATTGTCCCGCGAAAAAGGGGTTTAGGTTAAATGATAGATTCATCATCATACCCTTTTCCAGACCCGTGGCTGGTTCGGGTCTGTGGGTTCCAATTCTCCATCCCCTCCTATCCTCCACAAGGGCCCCATCCACTTCGCACACAATCATGTCTCTTTGTACCACCTGTTCCCATGTCAGCTTTGGCCTTCCCTCCCCCTAGTGCCCATCAGTACCTGCAGTCCCATGATGGATCTAATGAGTTCCTCCCCCCCTTTTCATTTTGTGCTCATCCTCACGGCCCAACACTCTACAGCACAGCTGGCCTAACGACTGTTCCGTAAACTTTGCCTTTCAGTTTGATTGGGGCCCAGCGATCATACAGGATTTCACTTGCCTGTTTCCACTTTAGCCATCCTGCCCAGATCCTGTGGGTCACATTGGCGTCTAATTTAGCCATTCCCTCGGCATCCCATCATTAGTTGAGTGAACCTCACCCTTTTATCCTGGGCCTCTCCAGTTGAAAGCTAAGTGTTCTCAGGGCCGGCGTTAGGGCGAGGCGACCAAGGCAACCGCCTTGGGCCCCACGATGGTGAATTAAAAAAATTGATAAACGCTACACAAAATGAAGGCAACTTGACCCTTACACCTGCCTGGCAACTTATCTGACATGCTTACCCACTGCGTCATCTCCTCTCATTGTTATTCACCTCCATATATTGTTGTTAGTAAAGGTCCCAAATCATTAGCTGAAAACAAAGATTCTCCTTATCAACGGCAGCAAATAATGGAGAAATGAGGACGTGAAAGAAATTGCCACTGATTATTGCCAATACTTGAAGATTTCAAGTAGCTGTTGTTGCCTATTGGTCTACCCAGACTGATTCCAACTGATTTACATTTTGACATACTGATTTGGTGTTTGACAGAGTTTCATCATCATCATACCCTTGTCCCGCCTGTGGCAGGGTCGGGTCTGCAGGTTCTAGCCCTCCACTCACATCTGTCTCCCACCAGGTCCCCATCCACCCCGCACACTGCCATGTCCCTGCCAACAACCTGTTCCCACGTCTGCTTTGGTCTCCCTCTACCCCAGATGCTGCCGACCACCTGCATTCCTGAGTTGCCCCGAACGAGTTCCTCTTCCCCTCTTCTCATAACGTGTCCATACCACCTCAGCCTATTCTCCCTCATCTTTTCGGCGATGTCCACCACCCCAGGCTACCTCTAATGTACGCATTCCTAATTCTATCTGCTCTCGACACGCCACACGTGTACTGTAGCATTTGCATCTCGGCTATTTGCATTCTATTTACATGGCTTTTCTTCACTGCCCAACACTCTGATCCATACAACATAGCTGGCCTAACCACTGTCCTGTAAAACTTCCCTTTCAAATTGATTGGGATCCTCCTATCACACAGAACTCCACTTGCCTGTTTCCGGTTCAACCATCCCCCATTGATTCTATGGGTCACATCTGAGTCTATCTCCCCATTGCTGTGGAACGTTGATCCCAAGTACTTTACCTCCTGCACCTTTTTTATCAGTTCGCCCCTCGAGCAGATGTCTTCGTTGTTTTCCTGACCATCCCAATTGAACGCTAGATACTCTGTCTTCATCATGTTAATCTTTAGCCCTCCCTTTTCCATTGCTCCTCTTGTTTGACAGAGTTTCAACAAATCGTTTTATTTTGATTTGTGTGTTTAAAGAAATTAAAGTCCTGGAATGGAAAGCAACAAATTTTATACCGCACTTATTTTAATTAACAGCACCCTCCAATAAATGGCGCGCCATTTATTAGAATAAATATGGTAAATGTTTTCACTGAGGCCCCGCTCTCTTGGGCCCTGCAAACTCTAGCGCCGGCCCTGAGTGTTCTGTCTTGTTCATATTCACCATTCGGTCCAACTTTTCCATTGCTGTTTGGATGTTTTGTAGGCCCTTTTGTACCTCCTTGGACTCGGCAAGCTTTCCCACATCATTGGCAACTATCATGCACTGAGGGGCCCAGTCGCCTGTTCCCGCTAGCAGCTCATCTGTGACTAGTGTAAATAAGTATGGGCTAGGGTAAATAAATAAATGTGGCTAGTTCCTAAATGGCTTACTCCAAAAGCCCCGTGTTCCTAAATGCGTTTTTAACGTTTTAGAGTCACTCTAGTCATGACTCCGGAGTAGGGAAGTGACTCCTTTGACTCCACTCAAAAAGTAGGAGTAAACGGAGTGAAAGCAGTCGACAGGTAACGAACGCAATGTAAGCAGACGAACAATTAGGCATACCCAAGGGCGGATCCAGAGGCTGGCTCAGGGGGGGTGATTATGATTCTGGGGGGGTGTGTGATTATGATTCTGAAGCAAATTGTAAGTTTCAGCCAGTCCGAATTCCCAAAGTAGCCAGTCACCCCGCTCACCCTCCCCCGTGGATCCGCCACTGGGCATACCATAATTAGGCATAACCATTAGGCGTTACCATAATTCATCATCATCATCATCTCACCCTCCTCCCGCCTGAGGCAGGGTCGGGTCTGCGGGTTCTGATCCTCCACTCCCGCCTATTCCCCACCAGGTCCCCATCCACCCCGCACACCTCCATGTCCCTCTGCACCACCTCTGCCCACGTCCGTTTAGGTCTTCCTCTACCCCTGGTGCCCCCAATCACCCTCAGTCCCATAATGGCCCTTATAAGCTCCTCCTCTCCCCTCCTCATGACATGCCCATACCACCTCAACCGATTCTACCTCATCTTTTCTGCAATGTCCCCCACTCCCAAGCTACCTCTAACGTAAGTGTTTCGGATTCGGTCGGCTCTTGACACCCCACTCATGTAGCATAGCATTCGCATCTCCACCACTTGCATTTGCCTTTCATGGTTCTTCCTAGCTGCCCAACACTCTGATCCATACAACATAGCGGGCCTAACGACAGTTCTATACACTTTGCCCTTCAGCTTAATTGGGACCCATCGGTCGCACAAGACCCCACTTGCCTGTCTCCTCTTCTGCCATCCTGCCTTAATCCTATGTGTCACATCCAAATCTATCTCCCCATTGTTCTGGAAAACTGATCCTAAATACCGAAATTCCTGCACACCTGGTATCTTCTCACCCTCACAGCAGATCTCACCCCCTTGTCCCTGGCCACTGAAATTGAAAGCTAAGTACTCAGTCTTCTTCATGTTCACCTTAAGGCCCCCCTCTCCATTGCCGTTTTGATGTCTTGCAGGCCCTTTTGTGCACATCTTTGGACTCCTCCAGCCTCCCCACGTCATCAGCAAATGCCAGACACTGAGGGGCCCATTCCCCTATTCCTGTCAGCAGCTCATCCATTACTAGGGTAAATAGATATGGGCTGAGTGCTGACCCTTGATGTACCCCAACCTGCACGTTGAAGCATGCAGTGTTTCCCCATGCTGTCCTCACCCTAGCAATGGAACCATCATACATATCCTGCACTATCCTAATATGGCCCTCATCCACTCCTTTCTTTCTTAAAATGCTCCATACTACCTGTCTAGGGACACTATCATAGGCCTTCTCCAGGTCAATGAATACAGCGTGGAGGTCTTTCTTTGCTGCTCTGTATTTCTCTGTCATCTGTCGTAGAATAAAGATTGGTTCCATGGTGGACCTACCTGGCAAAAACCCAAATTGATTTCCCCAGACACTAGTTTGGTTCCTGAGGCGACATTCTATGACTCGCTCCCACAGCTTCATAGAATCGCTCATCAGCTTTATGCCTCTATAGTTTCCACAGTCCTGGGCGTCCCCTTTACCCTTGAACAGTGGAACTATCCAACTCTCTCTCCATGCAGATGGCATCCTGTCACCATTTGCTAACTTGTTGAAAAGCTTCCCCAGCCATGCAATTCCTGTGGTTCCCAAGGTGCGCCAAACGTCCAGGGGTATCTTATCAGGGCCTACTGCTTTCTGACCTTTCATCCTTTGGAGGGCATTGACTATTTCATCCTCACTCACCATGTCCACTGCCAGTGGAGTAAGAGGGTTGCTATCTGCAACTTTTGCATGGTTGGCAGCATATAAGAGGCTCTGGTAGTATTCTTCCCATCTTTTTATTACCTCTGCTGGTTGGAACAGGACCCTACCATTGGTATCCTTGACTGTTATGGCCCTGATAACATCCTTACTAGTTCTGTCCCTGGTCTTGGCCAGTCTAAAAACTGCTTTCTCACCATCCCTTGTCCCCAGCTTTTCATATAGAGCCTCATACTTCTGGTACTTGGCCAGGGCTATAGTTTTCCTGGCGTTTTTCCTTGCTTGAACATAATCTGCCTTTGAAACCTGATCCCCTGCTTCTCTCCACCTATGAAAAGCCACCTTCTTTAATTTTATGGCTGCTTCCACATCCTCATTCCACCACCATGTCTGCCTACCCTGGTAAGTGCCTCCTACTCTACCCCTACCTAACAGCACCTCTCCACACCTCCTAATCTTCCTAGCAACCCTATCCCACATGGCATTAGCTGGCCCATCCCAGTCCCAATCAACCTGTCTGAGAACCTCCTGCTGGAATTCATCTGCCTTGGTGGGTAATTTCCACCACCTGATAACTGATTCTCCTTTCCAGGTGTGTTTCCTAGCTATACCCTTTACTAGTAATTCTATTATGAGTAACTTATGGCCACACTCCTTCTGAAAATCCTCACTGGGTAGTGCCCAGCAATCCTGGGTCTCTGCTCTATGTTGCTTCCTAACCATGAAAAAGTCTATTTGGGACCTTCCCTGTGGTGACTGGAAAGTGATTAGGTGCATTTCCCTCTTACTGAACCATGTATTTGCTAATGCAAGGCTGTGTGCTCTTGCTGTTTCAAGGACCTTCTGCCCCTCTGGGTTTATTGTCCCATACCCCCTTCCCCCATGTACTTCCTCATATCCCAGACCATCCTTACCCACATGTGCATTAAAGTCTCCCCCAATAATTAATCACTCATTTCCCTTGCCCTGTCTAATTGTGCTATTAACTGACTGTACCACCTCATCAAAGTCCTCCCAAAACTCTGCTTTTGTTGTGTCCCCCAGGCCAGCTTGGGGGGGGGGGCATATGTGATTATGAGGTGGAGCCCAATACCCTGTCAAACAACTGTAACTAACATTATCCTACTACTGACTCTCTTAACTGAAGTGATCCCCTGCTGTAACTCATTACTTAATACAATCCCCACCCCATTTTGTCCCTCTTTGCTACCTGTGTAGATCAGTTTGTATCCCTCACCAAGAGCCCTTGACCTGTTTCCCTTCCACCTTGTCTCTTGGAGGAACACAATACTGACCTTCCTATGCTTCAGGGTTGCAACTAGTTCCCCTGTTTTCCCTAAGAGGGTCCCCACATTCCACGTCCCTAACCTCAGTCTAACCCCCTTATTTGGTTTGTTAGCTCTGACTGGGGGCACCCCAGCCAGATGCAAAGAACCCACAGTAATAGTGGCAGGGCTACCTGTGAGGGAGTGCCATCCAACCCCACAGGAGACTCATTAATTCGCTGATCATCCCCAAGTGAGTGGAGGTCTCACACTCACTTGGTATTCTACCCTTTACAACTAACTCTTAAACCAAACTTACATACTAATGTTGATGTTAAAGAAAACAATACCAACAATAATAATACTAATAATACTACTAAACTGCTTATAATTATGATTAAATGGCTAATTAAATTAAATTGGAGTAAAATTAATACTGTTGTGGGTCGGTACCAGGCTGCAAATGCAGTGCTGTCGACTGGCAATGCAGATGACGCATGCTGTGAAGCAGCCCAAATCGGCAGACAGTCACGAGGTTAGGCTTAAACAGCCCAACCTCACGACAAGTTCCCCAACCGTTTAAAAGCAAACGACCACGCCTACAGCCCTACCTTAAACTGGAACGGTGGGGTTTCTGCCTTGGAAAAAAAACGGTTTTTAACCTGAAAATAATGTAAATTCGCAAAAAAATTGCTCAGAAGATCGCCAGCACCAAAAAAGCCACTTAAAAGTATTTATTTTCAATAAAATAAGAGTTTTATCACAACATTATGATAAAAGAAATTACACTTGGCGTGTATATGCGCAGTACTGAATGCAATGATATTTTCAGAAAATAATTCTCTAACACCCAAAAAATCGACCAGGACAAATGACTGTTGGACAGGGACACAGACCTCAAAACCATTACTTGCCCTAGTGTAGCAGGACAGATACAGATACAGTAACCCAAGTAGTAATCCTATTAGTGGGATATATAAATATATTATGTATATATATATATATATGATACACTCAGGTCTCTTTTTATGCGGGGGATACGTTCCTCAGAAAATGCATAAAACGAATTCGCATAAAATGAGACTTTAAGTCTATGGAAAAATGAGTGATACGTTCCATAATTTTTAAAATTCGCATAACTCCGAAATAACGAATTAAACTGAATGTACAACCGCATCAAAAAAGTTTGTTGATGTTAAAGAAAATAGGTTTCTTAATAAATTTCTTCAGGAAGCTGATGAAGATTTATATGAACCTTAAATAAAATTGTATTTCAATTCAGTTGTCTATCTGGTAAGGGTATATGCCATCTGCAAACTGTATGTGAATCACTTTCATAATCAGAAATAACTGTCTTTGCAATAGATCTCTTCGATATAGACGATAATATTTCACAAACATATTTTTTTCTCACTCTTTGCAGACTTTTGTTTTGACCATCATCATCATCGTCATGCCCGTATCCCACTTGTGGCAGGGTTATGTCTGCAGGTTTTCTGAACATGTTCTGATTGGGGACACTCCAGTCAGGTGTTTGGAACACGCAGGAATATTGGCTGGGTTGTCTGTGGGGGGATGCCAGAGTCACGGAGGGACAATTTTTGAGTACCTCAAAGTGCCCACCATCTAGGTCCGAATGCAGATGCCCGAATTTGTCTCTTTTCTGCAGAGCACATATGCATTGCAGAGCACATGTGTAACGTGAATCAACGTGAAATTTCTATCAAAATAACTTACCCCAGGTAATGGAAAATGGCCGAGACACTTTGGCGTGAAAGTGGACACTTTGAGGTATGTGTTAAATTACCTCAATGTATCCGGGGACACTTTTACACCAGCCTGCACCTAAAGTTAGTTTAATAATATCATCGTCATTTCGGACATCATCCACCAGCAGTTCTTCTATATCATCATAGTTCAAAATGTTCAAATCACCTCCAAAATAAGTTTTAATTTTAGAGAATGTTCAGTGGAACTGCAGATCGGACCCTGCCACAGTCGGGATAAGGGTATGATGATAATGGTATGATTGTTAAGTGTCATGTACAAGTGTGGAGCCCCCTATTAAGTATGCTAATTTCTGACAGACTAAAACGTCTTTGTCTGGCTAATACAATGGTCGGTGGATTTTATCAGTGTCATGGGCCTTAGACTGACTATACTTCCTGAACAAGCATACAGAATGCATATTTGGCGAAATTTTTTTAAAACCAAATGCAAACCGCGTAAAAAGAGAGCCAACTGTACTGAAGTCCAATTTGGTTTCCCTTAAGGCAGCGTTTATCTTAGGAAATTGAAATGACCCAAATGAGGGCTGCAAGAATTGTGCTGCATTGCTTCTCCCATAGATTGAGCATCTCAGACATGATCACAGAATTAGGGTGGGACTCACTATGTCAGATAGGGTATCTGAAAGCATTAAGCTTTACACATACTGTTGTAATTAGTGTACAAGGGTACTCCAGGGGGCAGCTTATCCCTGGCAGACTATAGGGGGAGAGAGGATCATCTTTTCAAACTGAAGAACGTATGATTACTCATATTACTGGTCTTTTCTACCAAGGGTCATTTGACAATTGAATTCTCTCAGTGAAGATAATGTGAGGAAGTCTCTACAAGAAGGAGCCATTATAGCAGGTATGCAATATTTGGTGGGCACGTCCAGCTGCAATGAGACAGCCAGTGCCTGCAGAGGCGTCTGCAGGGACACTGGCAAGTGCACAACGATGGCCACCCCTCCCACAGTATCACTCCCTGCTGCCATGTGTCGCTAAATATAGTATAGTGCTGTAATGAAATGGGAGTATCACTATGGCACAGCATCTCCTGAACGGGGATATATAATGGGGTGTGGTGCGACATCAGCAACTTGATCTCATCCCTCTTCTGGAAGATACATCGACAGTTCCATCATAGGAAATTTTCCATCACGTAGGCTTAGGAGGCTTATCGCTATTCCTCCCTTGTATCCATTCCACAGCAAAAAAGGGAGACCCGCCTACCAAGGGGTCATCCTCCTCTATCTCGAAGTTGGGGCTTACTGACGCCCAGTGCTTTCAGCCAGTGAGCCACGGTGGTCGAACCAGGGACATGCACCAAAAGCAGGAGCATGGGTTGTCCCCAGGTTCTTTGCCCCTGTCTTAAACACACACCACCTCCTCTGTGGAGGGGAGTGGCTAGACTGAGCCATGAGGGAAAGCGTTCAGGGGAGATATGGGAGATGCCCAACATGGAAGATGCCACAGATGTCTTCCCTAATTCAGTTGGTTTACTGTTGAACGTAGCCACTTGCTTGGAGCTGTATTGTTCTCCTTCTGAGTGATAGCACTTGTCCCACTTGGTTGAATGTTATCATGCATGCCATTTTCTGACTCAAAACACAAATAAAACAAAGAAGAAAAATACAAAAGGGTGGGGTTACTTGTGATGGCCCCCACCCTCTATTTCTCTGCCATACGTGTAGTTAGTTGTAATACTCTGTCCACAGTCCCCACCCACCATGGGGCCCTACATCATGACGCCCATTCAGCTTGCCAGGATTGCTCAGGCAGGCAACCACAAGGGTGGCATAACCCCCCGAATACATTTATCATCTTGCAGCAAACAGAATGTTGGAACCAACAGATGAAGGCAGCAATTTTAGCATCCCTGCAGTCTTCTTAGGTATCCATGCAGCATGGAAAGTGGACAACAATGTGACTGCAGCTGAGTTGGTCTATAAGTAGAAACTGCATCTACCTGGTGATTTCCTATCATGCAATCAAACAATATAGAAGGACGTCAATCCTCTGACCTTCAATAGGGAACTGAAAGCAGCAGTTGCAGGACCTCCAGCCATTTGTCATGCAGCATCATGGCAAAAGCAAGCCCTATCTTCAAAGACATTGCCATAGCCAGCATGTCTTTCTCAAGCTTCTCCAGCAGCCACATGAGGGACCCTTCCAGGTGATTTGTTGATTCAGCTAGCTATTTGTGCTAAGAATTTGGGGAAGAGACACCACTGCCTCTGTTGATCGACTAGAACCTGTTTTCATAGTGACAAAGATCCACATGATGAGCCACAGGACATTGTTACTTAGGCCACAAGCAGCAATTAAAATGCCATCAAATGGAACTTCTGCATCATCACCACCAGAACCTGCACCACCATCCTTCTAGGGCCCCTTCATAATAAATACAATAGTCATATTGCCTTTCCTTTATTTTGTGTGACTTTCTAATTTGGGCTCTTTGCATTGCAATGTAATGCTATGGCTGCATCTAACGTATGGTCCTATGGTGACAAGTGTCTCATGTCCATTATTGGTTAACTCTTGTCGCCCAGGATTCCCATTGGTGCTTTGTCTAAGGCTAGCCACAGTTAATGCTCAATAGAGAGCTTGAGTGATCCGTTATAGAACAACGTGTGTTACACAACATAAAAACACAGTAGAACGTATGGTTCTGTGAAAAACACAGTTTGAGTTCTCTGGAACCACACGTTATCTTTAACGCCCTGCCCTCTATTGATTGGAACATGAAACTTGGTTCCTTTCGAAGTAATTTTAGTAATTTTGAATGGGTCCGCCATTTTATCATAACGTTCGTTTAAACCTATGTAGAACGTATGATTACTTCATCATACGCTTAAACACACGTTTCTAATTTTACTTTGGAATGTTGCACATGCGCAGTAAGATATTCTTCTGCTTTACGTAACATGCATTGTTCGAAAACGGATCACTCAAGCTCTCTAATGATGCACATGGCAGTGGCCTGGTACTAGACGTCAAACTCGTCTATGGATAGGGATGATTATACCAGGTAATAAAAAGAAAAGGGTAAACCATTCATGGCAACAGCAAAGGGTAAACCATTCTCGTGCACTGCAGTGGGGGATTAGGCGATGCCTGCATGCACTCTGTAGGTCCTGTATGAGAGGAGGCTCTGGAGTGAAAGGGGGAGGAGTCCCCTCTTCCTCCACTGATGGATGGTGTCCAGTATGCCATAGCACCCACAGCAATGAGGTGCTGTCTGTGGAGAAAGGCCTCCCATACAGCAGTCTACAGCATGACCGAGTGATCCGCTGGGGACCTGCCAGTATGAAACCAAAACTAAACGTTGGACAAGAGGTCCCACTACACCTACAGTTGACCATCTTTTTCAGGGCCGGTAGCTGATTGGGTGGGATTCATCCTTCTCAGGTTTTGGGATTGTAGAACAATTGGACCTGGTGATACTCCAAATGCAGTTAAACGCCCCAATATACATTTGAAATCATCATCGGAAAGGTGCTGTAGCAATTTATAGTGAATGTTATCTGGGTCAGGTGCAGTGTTCCCTTGCCATGCTAGAGCTGCTCATAGCTGCCTGGGGGTAAAAGGGGCATTGTACCCCTCAGCAGCACCCCTGGAAAATTTAAGGAGTGACAGCTCATAAGTCGCTTTACGTTTTGACACCCTAGCTTTATAGTGCTGGAAGAAGGAAACTGCAGCAAATCCTGCAGCCGGCTACTCTACCACACGTAACACCAATCATAAATCTTATCTCAATCCTTTTGTAATTGTGCACAGGTGGATAGCCCATCATCTAACACCCGAGCAGCACATGTGTCATCTGCAAACAGTCAAGGAAGGAATTAATATCAAGTCTTATGCCTTTAACATAGAGAATGTATAACAAAGGACCCAATACACTTCCCTGAGGGACCCCTGATGTTGCTGATTTCCATTCAGATGCACTACCCATGAAATGGACCCACTGTTGTCTATCATGTTGTTTGTTTGTTGGTGGTTTTGGGCCCTTCAATTACAAGGTCATTAGAGCCCCATCCAAAGTGTAGTTCTGATGCAGAGACTGCACAGACACTACACTAATGCGACGAGTTTTGGATACTAGCGGTACCCAGTTTTCCCAAGAAGCCACCCATGTTAGTACTAGCTAAGGTTGCATTGCTTAACTTCAGTGATCAGACGAGAACTGGTGTGTCCAATGCAATTTGCCACTCCCTTGTCTATCAAGCATATAGGACCTTACCCATTGAGTATCCTTACTATGGACATTTTTGGGATGAGCTTATCATGGGATACCATGACAAAACCCTGTTCAAAGTCCAAGCATAGGTGAGCGGCGAGTTGCGTTGGACACACCAGTTCTCGTCTGATCACTGAAGTTAAGCAACGCAAGCCCAGTTAGTACTGACATGGGTGGTCGCTTGGGAAAGCTGGGTGTTGCTAATACCCAATAATCGTCGCATTAGTGTAGTGTCTGTGCAGTCTATGCATTAGAACTATGCAATGGACGGGTCTCTAATGACCTTGTAGTTGACGGGACCTTAAATTCAAACAAAAATCCAAGCATACAACATCAACCTGCTTTCTGCTATATAAAGCCTTTTAAATATAATCTATCAAACAAGCCATTTGGGTGTCAGATGACCTCCCTTTCCTAAACCCATGCTGGTTATTACTAAGATGCCCTTCTTTTCCAGATATCCCATTATAGACGTAAATAAAATATGCTCAAAAGTCTTGGATACAGCACTTGTTAATGGAACTGTTCTATAGGACTTAAGATCTACTGTGCCTCCTGGATTGAAAACTGGCAACACATTAGCCAGTTTCCATGATGATGGAACAATGCTTGTGTCTAACGACTTTTTAAATATTTCCACCAAGTAATAGATAATGATCCCAGAAAGTTACTACAAAATAAATGGTGAAATACCATCATGACCCACAGATTTATAACTGCTAATTTACTCAGTAGTTGCTTGAGTCCCATCCTAGTGATAATAACCTCAACCATTCCTCCTTGAAAACCCTTATCAAATACTGGCTGGAAGTCATTTCTACTGCTTGCTAAGCTTTTTGCAACTCCACATATACTCAGCCACTTTATTGACTATCAATGGGTCAGTTTCTGCTGAAAGCTTACCTATCCCTCCCACATTAATCCTTTCCTATAAGTAAAGCCCTACTATAAGTATTGTGCTTTAACCTGGTATATTTCTTAAAAAAAATAAGCAATAAACTCCTTAAATTTCATGCCAATCTTTGGAGCAGCCCTTGCATTGAAATGAAACCAATGTTGGAGATCTGAGAGACATTCTCTATAATTAAGTGGTTTTGCCCTAATAGCTTTACCTTTGGAAAATATCCTATCATTTACCCATTTGGCCTTTCACCCACCATAACCCAAGCCATAGGTCTGAATATCCTTACCTCCTTGACTATACATCAATCATCATCATCATCATACCCTTATCCCGCCTATGGCAGGGTCGGGTCTGTGGGCCCACGAAACATGCTCTGATTGGGGGAACCCCAGTCAGGCGCCTGGAACCCACAGGAAATATTGGCTAAGTGATTGTGGGGGGATGCCGACCTACCCCACTGTTCCAACACTGCAGTATACAACCAAATTAGAAATTTTTGGCAGGTAAATTATGCTTTGTTGGTTACAATATTGCATGGTGTCTGGCCCATCACACAATAATGCAAAAGGACTCAGGCTCATGCCTCCTTGACTATACATTAATAATTCCCTCAATTACTTCAACAGCAGGATTATTCAGGGTTATGTCATTGGACACTATCTGTAACGTCATCATAAAATCTTCCCTTTCCCCTTTCATTATACTCTCAATCCTATCCTTTATGTCTTTTAATCTTGCATAAGAGAGGGATGCAATACTAACGCATCCTCTCTTGCCCTTCTGGTAGTGCCCAGCTAACAGCACACTAAATCTGCATCCCCAATTATAACAACACATTTATCAGGTAATGGATTTTGCACCACTATAGCACCATCTTCACTTACCTGTGCTAATCCTTCACTGGTAAAATCTTGTGTCATACAGACAGGCATATTGATATCCCCAATCGAGTAGTAATTTGTAGATTATCCTGAGCTAGCTCCAGTCTTAAGAGCTTACAACCCCCACACTCTGTAGCTCTCTTTGGAGGCATTGCAATATGCTGAGCTCTCTAAGTAGTGCACTATTCCACTATACAGAGATAGAAATATCAATAAGAGGCCCCTAAAGCAATTTACAATGCCCAAAAAGTTGATGTGTACCCTCAAAATTCTATGAACTGTTTTACTATAGTGCTCACCACGAAAGATGACACATGGGAGGTAAAAGGTAGGACAGTCCAATACTGAAATTAGGGGTTAGAAAAAGGTTAAGAGGTTGAAGAGGTTAAAAAGTTAAAGAGGTTGAAAAGTTAAAGAGTTTGAAGGGTTCAAGAAGTTGAAAGTTTAAAGCTGTTGAAGGTTTGAAGCTGTTGAAGGTTTGAAGCTGTTGAAGGTTTAGAAAAATATCGGACCTCTCATTTCCTTTTTTTTTTCAAAATAACAAATTTTTTTCTCAACCCCACAATTTAGCCAAATATTTAGATGCCAAATATTTAGCCAAATGTCTGGTTATATAAAAGGATGCCAAAGTATGATAAAATATCATCATACCCTTATTTTGCCTGTGGCAGGGTTGGGTGTGTGGGCTCTAGCCCTCCACTACCATGCATCTCCCGCCAGGTCCCTGTCCACCCCTCACAATACGATGCTCACTGCTCCCACTCCCACATTTGCCTTGGTCTCCCCCTGGCCCAGGTACTTTTAACCACCTGTATGTGGTGGTTGGATGGTCTAACCAGCCTGGGTATGACTTCTTGGGGCAGAGCCTGTACAACTGGCATCTGTGCCACCATACCAGTCAACTTGATCATAAAGATGTGATGCAGTTTAAGATGCATAGGGTCACTGGTGACCCCCCCATGTTGGGACTCTAGGGTTTATTCAATATTGGATATTCTTCTTTATATTGCTTCCAAGACCTGAATATCTTAAGAAAGCTACATTTGCACAGATTTAATGCCAACACCCATCTTCTACCTAAGTCAAAAATATTCATGTCCTGTTACAGTTCTGCACAGGAAGATAATCCGGGTCTATGTCAATTTGGCGCGTGACAATTTGGCTTATGGCAATTTGGCATAGTCAATTTGGCGTACGACAATTTGGCGTACATACAAATTTGGCGTATGACAATTTGGCGCATATATAATTTGGCGTATGACAATTTGGCGTACGTCAATTTGGCGTACATACCGATCTCTTGGGTGCCCAAATTTGTTCAAAATTGCAACGGTCATAACAACATATTTCAACAGTCATTGCAAGGTAATAGAACAATGAATGCCTACCATAACTGTGTTATAGGGCCCTAATGACCTTTGAAGTCGATGGGCCCTAAAACAGAAACAAACCCAACTGTGTTATATGGGACCGTTGCAATGACTGCTATGCCCACGCTTGGATCTAGGATGGGGTTTTTGGGGTTGCAACCCCTCCCATGCACATATAAACTTATATTTGCATAATATGTGAGGTTTAGCTCAACCCCCCTGTATTAGCTAACCCCCCCCCCCCCGACGAAAATCCTGGATCTGTCACTGGTTATGACAGTTGCAATTTTGAACAAATGTGTGCACCCAAGAGATCGGTATGTACGCCAAATTGTCGTACGCCAAATTTGTATGTACGCCAACTTTGTCATACGCCAAATTTTCCGTACGCCAAATTGTCATACGCCGAATGTGTATGTATGCCAAATTGTCGTACGCCAAATTGACTACGCCCAATTGCCATACGCCCAATTGTCATGCGCCAAATTGACGTGATCCCAAATAATCCCTCTTACACCATTCTTGCAATGCATTTGTAATCTGCAAATTTCTCAACAAAGGATTTAATATCAAGTCCTATATCATTAACATAAAGCATCTCCATTCTTCTCTGATGGCATTAAAAAAAGATGCTGATGTCTACCATGCAGGTAGGTCCCTACCAACTGTGTAACCTTGCTATGAATCCCTCACTTGGACATTTTTGAACCAATGTGGTCATGGAGCGCCAGAATCAATGGGTGATGGTTGAAATGGAGACAGGCAAGTGTAGCCATGTGTGATAGGAGGGTCCCAATGAAGTTGAAAACGAAGTTTTACAGTGCAATGGTTAGACCAGCTATGTATGGTATATGGTGTAGTGTTGGGCAGTGAGGAAGAGCCAAGATGTTAATGCTGGATAGCCTGGATGTGGTGGACATCACGGAAAAAATGAGGAAGGGTAGGTTGAGGTGGTATAGGCAAGTGAGAAGGAGGAAGTTATTCTCTCCATTATGGGACTGTAGGTGATTGTTGGAGCCAGGATTAGGGCAAGACCAAAACGGACGTTTTAGGAGGTGGTACAACAAAACATGCAGACGGGTGGAGGGGAGCCTGGTGGGGGTTATAACTTGTGGGAGTGGAGGATAAGAACTCGTAGACCCGACCCAGCCACAGGCGGGATAAGGGCTAATGATAATGAGTATTTCCAGATCATCATCATCATCACACCTTTGTCCCGCCTGTGGCAGGGTCGGGTCTGTGAGTTCTAGCTCTCCACTCCCGTCTGTTTCCCACCAGGTCCCCATCCACCCCGCACACCGCCATGTCCCTCCGGACAACCTGCTCCCACGTCTGCTTTGGTCTCCCCCTACCCCGAATGCTGCCGACCACCTGCATTCCTAGGATGCACCTAACGAGTTCCTCTTCCCCTCTACTCATAACATGTCCGTACCACCTCAGCCTGTTCTCCCTCATCTTTTTGGCGATGCCCGCCACCCCCAGGCTACCTCTGATGTTCACGTTCCTAATTCTATCTGCTCTCAGCACGCCACATGTGTACCGCAGCATTCGCATCTCAGCTACTTGCATTCTAATATGAGTATTTCCAGATATGGATCATATTATTTTCAGAGCCTTTCATTGGCGGCCTTGGACATATAATGATATAACATTTTAGGCATATGTTTATGTGGGGGAGTCGTATATTGGCAAAATACAACTAATCATTTATGCAAATTATTCATACTGTACTTTAAATATTTTTTAACAACTGTATGCAGTTGGGTCTCTTTATGCTGTTTATTTTTATGAGATTTTGATGTTGTGCAGTTTCCATTTGATTAGAAAAATTGGCAAAATATGGATACTTTATGCTTGTTCCGGAAGTATAGTCAGTCTAAGGCCCAAGACACTGATAAAATCCACCAAACATGGTATTAGCTAGTCAAAGAAGTCTTAGTCTGTGAGAAATTAGCATACATAATAGGAGGTTCCGCACTTGTACATGACACTTCACAATCATACCATCATCATCACACTCTTACCCCGATTGTGACAGGGTCGGGTCTGCAGGTCTAATGAACATGTTCTAGAATTAAAACTTCTTTCGGAGGTGATTTGAACATTTTTAACCATGATGATATAGAAGAACTGCTGGTGGATAATGTCTTAAATAACGATGATATTATTAAACTAACTTTAGATGCATTAGCTGATCCCGAAAGTGAAAATGATATTGAAGAAAGACCAGGCCCCCCTCACAGTAAAATCGATTCATGATGGTCTTCGTTTTTGCGGTGAATTAGAAAATCACTTGCTAGTTAATGAGGCTAATTCTGAAACAGCTGCAGAACAGTGTTTCTCGATACCATGAATTGTATAAAAATTTGGTCGAATTATCATCACAAAGTTTAATTTCTAATTACATTGTCATTAAACCAGCATGAAGTCTTCTGCCCAGAACGGTTAAAGTACGACAGGCACGTAACACTTGTTTTAAGAGTTATGCAATGGTACAGCACCATGCAATATATAACCGACAAAGCATTAATTTACCTGCCAAAATCTGTTTTGGTTGCATAATGTGGTGTCGGCTGGTGTTATACCTCAAAGTGTCCTGAGGTACCTCAATGTGTGAGGGGGGACACTTTGAGGTAATTTAACACATACAGTACCTCAAAGTGTCTCGATCATTTTCCATTACCCAGTTACGGTATTTTGATAGAAATTGCGCATTGATTGACATTACATATTTGCTCTGCAGAAAACTTGGGCATCTGCATTCGGACTTAGATGGTGGGCACTCTGAGTTACTCAAAAATTGCCTTAAAGTGTCCCGCTGGACACTTTCAAGTAGACCCCGGACACTTTCAAGTAGACCCAACACACTTTTAAGTAGACCCCGCACACTTTCAAGTAGACCCCGGACACTTTAAGGTACAGGACAACTTGACGTGTGAAACCAGCATCCCCCACAGGCAACCCAGCCAATATCCCTGAGTGTTCCAGATGCCTGACTTGAGTGCCCCCAATCAGAATTGACACAAGGGTTGTGCTTTTCTATACCGTTCGTTGGAGAATTCCACCGACTTCAGGGGAAGATCCTACACCTGCGAATTTTGCCTCATCTACCCTTTGTGTAGTAGAGCAGTGGTTCTCAATCTTTTTGAAGTCGGGGAACACTAAACTGTGACATTTTACTAGCACGGGACACTTACAATTCAACATAAAATTTAAAGCAGGTTGTACACCTTCTACACTTGGTACTTACTACATCATCATCATACCCTTATCCCGCCTGTGGCAGGGTCGGGTCTGCGGGTTCTAGCCCTGCGGGTTCTCTCCCCCAGTTCCCCATCCAACCCACACTCTGTCACATCCTTATGGACAACCTGTTCCCATATCTGCTTTGGTCTCCCCCTGCCCCTGGTGCTACCAACCACCTGCATTCCTGGAATTTACCTAACGAGCTCCTCTTCGCATTACATGTTCATACCACCTCAGCCTATTCTCCCTCATTTTTTTTGGCGATGTCCAACACCCCAGGCTACCTCTAATATGCGCATTCCTAATTCTGTCAGCTCTCAACACGCTACACATGTGCCACACTATTTGCATCTCGGCTACTTGCATTTTATTTACATAGCTCTTCCTCACTGCCCAGCACTCTGATCCATATAGCATAGCTGGTCTAACCACTGTCCTGTAGAACTTCCCTTTCAACTAGATTGCGATCCTCCTATCACACAGGACTCCACTTGCCTGTCTCCACTTCAGTGACCCCCTCCACCATTGATTCTGCGGGTTACATCAGAGTATTTCTCCATTGCTTTATTTGTGCATTAATTTTTTTTTGCGGAACACTTGAAATGATGTCACGGAACACCAGTGTTCTGTGGAACACGCTTTGAGAACCACTGTAGTAGAGGATTCTTTTATGTGGAAAGGCCATCATACATCGCATGGGACGTCGGATTTACTTCTCATCTGAAGGAAGGCGCACTTGGGGCATCCTTATCGTCCGAAAGAAGCCCAACCACCTCAGTTCAGTATCTAGCCTAGAACCACTGACGGAGTTACTGAGTCACCATGGTAGGACCCTAGCTTCTCATACTATGCACGACTTATGCCCCTTTTATAATTTTGTACTGCACTTTTGGACACTGTATACAGATATTATAGAGCATTCAACACCAACTTCATGCAATACACAGTGACCAGTATGTTTATCCTGTTGTGAATTTTCTAATTTAGTTTTGTGATCTGTTGTGTTCGTGATGCTGTGCTATATGGATCAGTGTTTGGCAGGGAGGAAGAGCTACGTCAACAGAATGCAAGTAACTGAGATGTGAATGCTTTGGAACATTAGTGGGGTGTCGAGGGCCTTGAGAATCAGGAATGAGTATTATAGCCTGGGAGTGGTGAACATTGCCGAAAAGATGATGGAAAATAGGTTGAGGCGGTATGGACATGTAATGAGAAGAGGAGAGGAGGAAATTGTTAGGTTCATCTCAGGAATGCAGGTGATGAGAAACATTGGGGCAGGGGAGGCCAAAGGATATGGCAGGTAAGGATATGGCATTGTGTGGGGTGGAAGGGGCCTGGTGGGAGATAGATGGGGTAGAGGGCTAGAACCAACAGACCTGACCATGCCATAGGTGGGGATAAGGGTGTGATGATAATGATGATCTGTTGTGCTCATGATGAAGACAGCTGGTGTTCAATATAGTGCAACATCATCTTCATCATTATCACACCCTTATCCCGCCTGTGGCAGGGGTGTTTTCTGCAGAGCACATATGCAACGTGAATCAAGGTGCAGATTATATCAAAAAAGCCTAACCAGGTAAAATGGAAAATGGCTGGGACACTTTGAAGTATGTGTTAAATTACCGGGTCTGGCCCAATTACTAAGTGCCAGGAATTAAGTGTGCGGCCAGACAGTTTGACGCCAGGGGGTAACCATAATGGGCGTCACAGGATTTTTGCCAAAATTTTACTCCTCCTCCCCCTATGTCACATTTTGTCCCACTTGGATGATCCCCCACCTACATTAGGACGTCAAATTTTGTATCACCGCCCCTCCTTTCTGAGTTCAGTAAACAGGTTTATTTTTTGAATGGCATTATCTTAGATGTCAACCTGACACAAAGGGAAATATTTTTCAACCCAATATTTTACAAAACACTGCTCTGAAGGCTAAAATCTATAATAAATGAAATGTGACGTCCTCTAGTCATGACCTCCCCCATCCCTATGTCACTTATTGGCCAACATTGCATTACCCCCCCTCCCCATAAAGCGTGACGTCCTTTATGGACGTCCCCCAGGACACTTTGAGGTATGACACCAGGTTATCCAACTGTTCCAGGTTAGGCCTACTGTACATTCAGCAGTTAAATTCAAAGAACTGAAAGAGAGCAATTCATGACTTTTATATAAAGTTTTATTTCCTTAGGAATGTTGTTAATAAAAGATAAATTGAGCCCAATAATATGTTTCATCTACTTTTGCTTTAATGTTATCAGTGTGTTATTATTGGTGTAAAGTAACAAGTCCCCTTGCTATCAAAATAGGTGGCCTTCACTGCATTACTTATGCCGCTCCCTATTTTTCCACCTCCCACCGATGTGTCAAGTTATATGGCGACGACTATAGTAATCAATAGAACTTTTTTGTCAATAACATGAAACAAAAATGTGAAGAGAACAACTCTCAAGTAGTTAGACAAGTTTGTCAGATAAGTGTGATAAGTCACACCACATGACTCAAACACTGGTAAACAACACATATAATGGCAATCCAAAAAGGACAACCTTAATTAATACTATACATAAAGGATGATATTAATTAATATTACATGTAATGACCCTTAATTAATATCATAATCACAATAAAGAAAACTAAATGAAGAGATTCCATTAGACTATGCCTAAACACACCTAAAATATGCCATATGGTGACCCCTATATAATAAAAGTAATCAGCAGTAAACTTTTAAGTAAATTCAAAAGTTGATATTCCCATAGCTACCTGCAAAATCCCCAACAACAGTAACCAAAATCAACCAAATATTTGCCTTACCAAGCTGGACCTCTAACAACACGTTCACACTCCAATGTTGCCAGATAACGTTGCTTTATTAGTTACATGCTGTTGGTAGCCCTGTAGACCCTGTAGATTGCTAAGCTCTCAATGCATCAATGGGGCACATATTTCATGTGATGCATGATTCAACTTTGCAACTGATGAGGCATTTTTGAATTGCTGCCCCATTTCTATACTGCCAGTCCGACATTTGCAGTCCAATTTGCAGTTGGCTGACCACTGAAGGCAGGGCAGTAGAGGACCTGTTGCAACTGCTAGCTAGAATAATAGTAAGGGATTTGGAATATTTAAAAATCTTTGAGGCACACTTTTTTGAAGTGCTCCCCCTCGATCTGCCTCTGGATCCCCTGCTGTAGACTACTGTTTTGTAGCAATGTATGTGAAAATGAAATTCTCCAGATTATGAAACAGGAGTCTCCTAGTGCCTAGACTACCCTGAATGATGAAAATGAAAGATTTAACGTTTTTATAGGTTTCATTGTGCAACTTACCTCCATTTTGAAAGTTATTCTTCTTACATACCCTCATCCCGCCTGTGGCATGGTCGGGTCTGTGAGTTCTAGACCTGTATTCCTGCCTATCCCACCATGTCCCTGACCTTTGGGGAGTGGTTGAAATGGAGACAGGCATTTCTCTCTATGTTATGTTCTCTATGTTTTACTAATGGGCTGGGGAGTAAGCCAATCAGCCATAACAGGCCAAACCCTTAGGAGGCCGCATACAGGGGATGAGGAGGTAGGTGTAGAGGGTATAGGAGATGGGAAATTTGCAGCACCCAACGTTCTCTACCAACCACCTGTTGGTACCAACGTGGGTTTACGTTGCTTAACTTAAGTGGTCTCATGGGAACTGGTGTGCCCAACGCAACTTGGCTTCACAAGCAGATTCCTGTATGATAGAAGGTCCCAATCAAGTTGAAAGGGGAGTTCTACAGGGCAGTGGTTAGGCCAGCTATGCTGTATAGATCACAGTGTTGGGCAGTCAGGAAGATCCATATAAATAGAATGCAAGTAGCCAAGTTTGTTTGTTGGTGTTTAAGGTCCCGTCAACTACAACGTCATTAGAGACCCGTCCACTGCATAGTTCTAATGCATATGCTGCACAGACACTACACCAATGCGACGATTATTGGGTATTAGCAGTACCCAGCTTTCCAGAGCGACCACCCATGTCAGTACTAACTGGGCTTGCATTGCTTAACTTCAGTGATCAGACGAGAACTGGTGTGTCAAACGCAACTCGCCGCTCCCGCAAGTTACCAAGGTGCAAATGCTGCAGTAAATGAGTGGCATGTCAAGAACGATAGAATTAGGAATATGTATATTAGAGGTAGCCCGGGGTTGTAAACATCGCTGAAAGAATAAGAGAGAATGGGCTGAGGTGGTATGGACACGTAATGAGAAGAGGGGAAGAGGAGCTCATTAGATGCATTCCAGGAATGCAGGTGGTTGGTAGCAGCCAGCGTAGAAGGAAACTGAACCAGACGTGGCAAATGGTTGTCTGTAAGGACATGGTAGTGTGTGTTGTGGACGGGGGGGGGCCTTGTGGGAGATAGACGGGAGTGGAGGGGCAGAACCGCGGGCCCAACCCCATCACGGATGGATAAGGGTATCATGATGATGATGAATGATGCTATGCCTTTCAGTAAGTCCATTAAATTTCTGTTGTTGATGTCCTCCTCAAGGGACTAAATGATATATGAGGAGCAATGGAAAAGGGGGGGCTAAAGATTAACATGATTAAGACAGAGTATTTAGCTTTCAATTGGGATGGTCAGGAAAACAACAGGGACATACGCTCGAGGGGCGAACTGGTAAAAAAGGTGGATGAGGTAAAGTACTTAGGATCAACGTTCCACAGCAATGGGAAGATAGACTCAGATGTGACCCGTAGAATTAATAGGGGGTGATTGAAATGGAAACAGGCAAGTGGAGTCCTGTGTCAAAATTGTGAAGACTTTGCTGTTTTTCTAAATAAAAACAGAATAACAAAAAAAAAACACGTCCATTTGCGCTCCCGGGGGAGAAATATTCAAGGGGCGAAATGTGGGGAGAACGTTCCGGATACCGGGCCGGTTGAGTCATACCTTACATTACATTTGGTCAGTTCCATGAATTGTATTGTACTTCGATAGCAGCATTAAAATAAGCTGTGATGTACAAAATGAAGTATTTTACATGCAATATATGTGGTTTAATTATATATATTTGATTCCATTACATTTAACTTTTTATCAATGTCAAGAACTAAAATCAAAGTACTATTTTTCCTAAAGCTGTTTAACTGGAAGGCCTGGATAGAAACCTAAATCCCACATTGCCGATATATATTCTTGAACTCTATCAATGTCGTATTCCTTTACACGCGAATTCACACTGGCAGAAGCTGTAATTTAAAGAATCGATTATATATATATATATATTAATGAAAGTCAATTTTCAAATTGTGAAAAAGTCTTTCTGACATCAGCACTATATAGCCTAACTGATATCAAAATCGTTTCTTAAAAGCGCAAAACCCACCAAACTCACTACCGTCCTTATAACGATAGCAAAAGACTTCCAGCGAGAACTCATCATAATTGGTTTTTACAACCACATATCCACTGCTGTCTTTCAAACCTATAAGTAATAATACACACAAAATAATTAAAACATGTGCTTGGAAATTGCGTTGATGCTTGTAAACCTTTGATTGAAGCGCAATGCAGCATTAATCGCTCAAGCTGAATGGCTATGAGTTCAAAATTATGAGTTCTGCTAAATGAATAGCTTTCCCAAACATCATACTTCAGATTGCGAATCATCATCATACCCTTATCCCGCCTGTGGCAGGGTCGGATCTGCCGGTCCACGAAACTTTCTCTGACCGGGGGCACCCCAGCTAGGCGTCTGGAAGCCCGCAGGAAATGTTGGCTAAAGTTGTCTGTTAGGGGATGCCGGCCTACCCCACATATATTGGGAATATACCACTAATTTTATAAGACCCATTTATGTATCAATTGTTCGCGCTGATAGCCATTGTTGAATGGACATATACCATTGGGCATTGGTAGCACAATGGCTACGTAAACCGCTCTAGGCTCTAGCCTGGGCAGGGATGAGAAGTAAAACGATGATGCCCTGGCGTCCAGCCTAGGTGGCGACTCATAACAGCCACATGCTAACTTGGCAAGGATTTATTTGCTGTTGACTATTTATAAACGGATCAAAGGAAGGCAGAATATATTTATGAATATGAGTGAATAAAGTATCTGATAATATAATACAAACCATCACCATGCAGATAGTATTTTCCCTTGGTAAATCCATAGGGCACAAGATCTAACTGTTGTAGTTGTATATCAGTATATCTAAAAATAATTTTTTAGAATAAATCAATAAATGACCAGACTCTACAATTCAAAACTATAAATAGATTTGCCTACACCAGAGAGAATCGCTTCATCTTCATTCCCAACAGGGTATTCTGAATTTCCTCTCTAACATATCTCGGATGATAGGGAGTGGAATCTACTGTCAAATATACTGTATACCATGTACCACTGTACTAATGAGATAATTGCAAACATTGTTAGCAGTCTGTTATGAAACTATTTAGAAAATATTATTGAGCAAGAGGTATTCTACACTTACTTTAGCTTCATCAAATTTTGGCACTGCAGTTTGGTTGCAGGGATCCGGGAAAAGCAATGTTATAGGATCAGTTAATCCAGCATTTGAGAAATGTTCTAAGCCCAATGTACTAAATGTCAAAGAAATGAGGATATACTTGTACAACATTATAGTACTTTAGTTGCCTGTAAGAATGAAACAAGAACTTCAAAAAACTGGTTGGTCACCAAAGGAAAGTGATATTCGCAACTGATCACCTCAATGTATTCGGAGCTTATAAAGGTTTTGATATTTATTTTCATGTAAATATGCTCGTGACATTATGCACTTTTCTGCATTTACCTTGCCGAATTGATTGTAAGGTACGTCACTGATTGCAACTGTCACCTTTGAACGATGTCTAGACAGAGTGTCTAGCATTCACAAAATAAGTTTTTTCTTGCATTATTCATAAGTGATGGGCGCTGCTAACAACCTTTCATATATCGTTCAAATTATGGGCAGATCGTACAATACAACAAACTATTAAGAACCTTTTTCCGCTAATTGCAGGGTCGTGTGCCCATGTTGTCCCTTTGATTGGACACATGGGTAACACATTGGGCAGTACTTTCCAAAGCTCGATACCAACCAAAGCTGCAACCCACATGCTTATTTATCATCGGTCTAGTGTTGCTTGGGGCGTTCCAACGACGCCAGTTGGGAACTCCTACACCTGGGAATTTTGCCTCATCTTAGCCGTTGCATGCTAGAGAGGACTTGGGAATGGCTTGTTGCGTTGAACATACCAGTTCTCGTCCGATCACTGAAGTTAAGCAACGCAACCCCAGCTAGTGCTAACATGGGTAGCGTCCGACAGTCTCTGCATTACAACGATGCAGTGGACTGGCTCTCATTAGATTGTGGTTGACGGGCCCTAAAGACGGCTCTTTTACGTTGAAATGACATCATAGACCACACGGGACCTCGGTTTTACTTCTCCTCTAAAAGCAACACGAATGCACCTCGCTCTAGCATCGAATCTGGAACCACTGACGCAGTAATCGAGCATGCTACCCCCTGCGCCACGGAGGTGGCACAAAAGAATATCCTTCAACAGTGGTGGCGAGCCATTTTTGAAGACGGGTCATAATAACAAAGAAAAAAAGGCTGTCGGTGGGTCTGGCGCAAGCACTAATTTATTTAATGAATAAAAATAAAAAATAGCAAATAGAGAGTATCATCCTATGCTTATTCTGCCTATGGCAGGGTCGGGTCTGCGGTTTCTAGCCCTCCACTCCAGCCTATCCCCCAGAAGCCGTCCACCCCACCGCACTACCATGTCCTTATCGACAACCTGTACCTTAAAATAATATTAAAAACAAAACATTCACTTGTAAAATACATCTGTGTGAAATTTGCTGTTTTCTATGAGACGATAAACTAGAAATGATCCACACTCGGGTCAGAGGTTCGCCACCACTGTCCTACAATGAGGGTTTTTTGAAAGAGAGCAACAATCCACTTGCAGCATACTGTTGAAACTATTCTGATTTATGTCTAAAATACCTAGGCAGCTTGTATTTGTCACTGTGAAATTCATTTCCTGTTAATATATTCCTAATGTATTCCTCCCTGTGTAAGTGTATTCCTAACCCATATATCTGTAATTTGCTCATCTCATTCCTTGATGGGTGGGTCGTTTCATTGCATTCTTCATCTACAACACGCACCCTTGTGAGAGGCATGCCTCAGAGCTCTGCACTCGGCCCCCTCTTGTTCAACGTCACCACTGCTCAGCTCCCCTAGGTCTGTCGTGAGTGGGGTGTCTGGTCCTATGCCGATGACAACTTCTTTGGTGTTGCAGTGCCATCCTTTTCTGTCGACGAGGTCATTCAAAGTATTCCTAGCTATGTTGAGCGCCTGTCCAAGTGGTATGGGGGCGGGGCCTCCAGATTCATGTGGATAAAACTAAGGTGCTGGTCGTCACCGGGTTTCCTGGTGGTGCTCTATTCCCGTTGTTGTCTAGGCCCCTGGGTGTCCTGGGCATTTGGCTTGATTTGTCCCTGTCCTTCGTTGGACAGCAGGACGCCCTTTTGTCCAAAATCAACGCCCTGGTGCACCTCTTCCACAGGCTCTGGCCCTTCATTGCTATCTCCAAATTGACAGCGATTTTTCAGGCTAAGGTCCTCTGTCTTATTCATTATTTGGCCCCCCCCCTTTTTGGCCGGGATGTCTCTTGCCCCCTTGGGCCCGGTTTGCATGGCATACAACTCTGTACTTTGGGTGATCTTTAGATGCCCTTGCATGGCCCACCTTATGCCCTACTGCCTAAAACACAGGGTGCTCCCCTTTGTGAAGTATCTCTCCCTGTGCAATCTGGTGATGCTTGGTGCCGCCCTTAGAAACTTCCGACACCCATGCCATTTCATAACTCAGGACTTCCAGTCTTCAGTGGATGTCAGGCGTGTGCTGCTTTCTGTTTGTGTCTTTTCTCCCACCACAAGATGTTAGACGTCGGTTCTTCCCAGTTGTTTGCTACCCCTCTTGGAATGTTCTTCCTTACGAAGTCAGGGCTTTGGTGTTTGCCTGTGCTAACCATTGTTGTATGACTAGGTGTCACCACTTTAAAAGCGCCTTTGTGAAAAGTGGTCAGTGCTTGTTGAATCCACAAATCACACCTGGGTTACAAAAGTATCTTCTGAAAGCATACCTGAACTTTTCTAACTAGCCTGGAGGGGCCAGCATGATGGGTGAGCAAACTGAATGATAGCACAGGGCCCCGCACTTTCGGATTAGTGAACCAATTTATAGAAGGGCCTCACTTCATTATTCTGCACAGGGCTTAGCAAAATATAGAACCGGCCCTAACCGCCCATCATCATAATCATTGTCATCATACACTTATCCCGCTTGTGGCAGGGTCGGGTCTGCTGGTTCTAGCCCTCCACTCCCGTCTGTCTGCCCCTGCCCACCCCACGCACAGCCATGTCCTTACAGACAACCTGTTCCCACGTATGCTTCAGTCTCCCCCTGCTGCAGTTGCTACCGACCACCTGCATTCCTAGTATGGTCCTAACGAGCTCCTACTCCCCTCTTTTCATGACATGTCCACACTACCTCAGCCTATTCTCCCTCATTTTTCAGTTATGTCCACCATCCCCAGGCTACCTCTAATATATGCATTCCTAATTCTATCAGCTCTCGACACGCCTCTCATGTACCGCAACATTCGCATCTTGGCCACTAGCATTCTATTGACGTGGCTCTTCTTACCAATGCCCTGTAGATCTTCCCTTGATGACGACACAATTCCAATATGTTCTGAATTAATATTATTGTCCTCCAAACATTTTATGATTGCAATTGTCAAGTTTGGATAAAGATCGAAATGACAGACTATCAAAACACGATTTCTTGAATGTTTGTTAATGACCTTACTCGGGGTTGCAGTATCCATTTTCTCTATCTATGGCAGGAAGAACGGGATCCGGAACATTCGCCCCGACGCTTCCCTTCCGAATTTCGCCCCTGAGTACTTTTTGCTCCCGTAGCTTTCGTCCCCACACATTTCGTCGCTCGGAAGTTTCTCCGCTGGGAGGGCAATAGAATTTTAGTTTGTTTCCGTATAAGAAATATGTGACAATTTTCGCAATAATTCTACATATTGTGGAGGACATCAACAATAGAAATTTATTTAACTTTCGGAACGGCATAGCACACAATTTTGAATTTTAGCTTATGTTTGTGTCTTTTTTTATTTTATTAAAATTAATTCCAATTATTGGCCTTTTCGTTACCAACTGGGCACATTGGCATATGAAACTCAGAAAATGAGCAGACATATGTAAATGAGGATCTTATGTGGGTTGTAGTTATTTGGACAAATGGAGCTCAGGTTCGGGTAAGACATGGAGACCTATGCAGTGGCGTCGCTAGGGTTGATATCACCCGGTACGGATACACCATGGTGTAACCCACCTCTCCTGAAAAAAGCCACTTCTTCTGATTTGGTGTCACCCCATTTCTCATGGTGCGAGTGGTGTCACCCGGTGCAGCCTGCACCCTCAGCACCCCCCTAGTGACGCCACTGGACCTACGGTGGAGAGGCTCCAATGAGTATGTTGAACCTGTAATAACAGTATGGCCATCCTTTCTTAGAAATAAAAATTGTAGTCATGGCGTTACCCACAACAACGCCCTAATATGTGAGGTAAAGATTCTTTGGACACTGCTAACTATGCCGCTACCAGACTCCGAAAGGATGTGGGCTGGACTGATAGATGGGCCACGTTAATGATGTGCAGCTCTAGTACCCTCCAAACTACTGTAGATGACAATTCCTTTAACTGTGATTTAGGAATCTGCAGGAATATTAAACGGGTTGTCTGTGGTGGGATGCCGGCCTACCCCAAAATCACGCTCAATGCATTATCTGATTATGATAACACATGAACAGGTTGCTCATCCCTAATAACCCTTAGCACTGGGGATCTCACTCCTGGTAAAACATTTTGTATGTTGTTGCTTGTTAATTGATATACAGTAAAACCTCTCTATGGGTACACTTCTCATATCGGTATAGATTTTTCAGGCACCGATTTTTCGCCCATAGGCTTTACGCTATTGCTACCCCTCTTAACGGTACACCTCTGTATTGGGTACACCCCTCTATTGGCACACCTAATACATGTCAGCACTTCTCAGAAAACCACCTCTGTAATGGGTACATCCCACCTCGGTGACGTAGTGGGTAGCGTGCTTGGTAACTGCAGCAATAGTTCTAGGTTCGATACTGGACTGTGGTGGGTTGCCTTCTTTTCTGCAAGATAGATACCCCGAGTGCACCTTCCTTTGGACGAGAAGTAAAATCGCCGTCCCATATGGTGTTCAATGGCATTTAAACATAAAAGAACTCTACTATGCAAACGATAGATGAGGCAGAATTTATCAGGTGTAGGAGCTTGCCCTCCCCCCGGCATGGGTGGAATACCCCAAAGAAAAGTAGACTGACAATAAATATGCTTAGGGATTGCAGCTTTGGTCTGCAACCGGCTGCGGAAATACATTGTTCAAAAGATGCGTGTATTCAGAGGGGCTAGCTGGGTAGCCGACCCTGAAAAAGGCGGAAAATAAGAAGGTGCGTTAATTCAAGACAAATGACCCTTCATTGATTTGTTTGTACGTCGAGAATTTTGTGAAATATAATATTATACAATGCATGTTTTCAGTTTAAAAAAAAACACAATATAAAACAATATATGTACAGTAACTGAATAAATTAAACAACTGTATTATTAGTGCCCCATGCACATGTATCATCATCTACCCCTATCCCGCCTGTGACAGGGTCGGGTCTGCGGGTTCTAGCACTCCACTCCCGTCTGTGCCGCACCTGGTTCCCGTCCATTCCCCACACTGCATTATCCTTACGGACAACCTGTTCCAACGTCTGCTTCGATCTCCCCCTGTCCCGGGTGCTTACGATCACCTGCATTCCTGGAATCGACCTAACGAGTTCTTCTTTCCCTCGTCTCATGACGTGTCCATACCACCTCAGCCTATTCTTCCTCGTTTTATCGGCTATGCCCACCACCCCTAGGCCACCTCTGATATACTCATTTCGAATTCTATCAGCTCTCGCCACACGACGCATGTACCGCAGCATTTGCGTCTTGGCTACTTGCATTCTATGGATGTGGATCTTTCTCACTTCCTACACTCACATCCTTTTAGCATAGCTGGCCTTACTATTGCCCTGTAGAATTTCCCTTTCAACTTGAATGGGACCCTCCTATATCACAGGACTCTGCTGGCCTGTCTCCACTTCAACTATCCCTCACTGATTCTATGGGTCACATCAATTTCTACCCCCCCCCCATTGCTTTGGAACGTTGACCCTAAGTACCTCAAATTCCCGCACCTTTTTCACCAGTTCGCCCCTCCAACGTACGTTCCCATAATTTTCCTATCCTTCCCAATTGAAGGCTAAATGCTCTGTTTACTTCCTGTTTATCTTTAACCCTCGCTTTTCTATCGCTCCTCTGATATCGTTTAGTCCAGTGATTCCCAAAGTGGGCCCCACGCCCCACAAGGGGGCAATTCGAAAATCGACTATCCCAAGATTCATGATGGGGAAAGTTGAGACTACAGCACAGGCGGCTCATGGAGCAGACAAACGTAGGCGAAAATTTCAAAGGGGTGGCTAATTTCAGAGGTATTTCGTTGCCATGTAGTCTATTGGCCATTTAAAATTGTCATAGTCTTTGAGTTCCCAAACTTCTCTGATTGTTGGGGCCTTTTCTAAATGTTGGCTGCCTTGAGGCGCCTTGTTGCAGAGTTATACCAATGCATTGGCAAGGTGACAAATGCCAAGGCCGTGAGGGACGCTCAGACTGCATTAAATTTAATGGGGGCGGTGGTGGACCCACTTGCCTAGGGCGACTGAAACTCCCGAGCTGGGCCTGTACTGAAGTTAACTAAATTGGAACCTGACATAAAATCACTTTGCAGCAAGCATTAAGTGCAAGGATCTTACTAAATTTAAATAATAAATAATTACTATTAATTAAAATAATATAGAAAAATCTTTCATTAAATATTATTGAATTTCAGTTCTTTATATGGTTTAAAAATATACTCTCTGTATTTACTCAATAATTTTCTAGTAATTTCTTTCTAAAACCTATCATTCATGTTTCTTTAGCAAACATTTCCATATTTGAATATTAAAAATTATGCATGTGTTAGGAGGGGGGCCCTAAGAATTTTAGAAAAGTTTGGGTGGGGCATAGCAAAAAAAAGTTTGGGAAACACTGGTTTAGTCCTTTCTCTATCTGTTCCCTTCAGTCACTAAGCTTTCCGACATCGTCGGCAAATGCCAGGCATCAAACCTGACATTTTCCGTGGTATCAACAGAGGAAAATTGCCAAAATGAATAGAATAGGCTAGCATTAAACGTCAACGTCTGGCTGCAGGCCTGCTGGCTGCATAAAATTTTCACTGAACACTTTGTCTGCTGATTTTATTTCCACCTGCACAAATGAATACTTAGAAATGAAATAGGTTTAACAAGGTGTAGTGATGTTAATAACTATAAAAAGACGCCATTCGTAGTCGGTGCATTAAAATTGTATTAATAGTTATTTTTATGATTGTCTGATTTTTTTATATGAATATTAAGTCATAAGGATCATGGTGCAGATGTAGAAGAAAATATAGCTAGCAATTACAATAAGTCCTCTACGGCCCCTTAGATAATGTCCTATCTTCAGTGGCTTTGGCAACTGCAGATTTGACTGGCAGTATAGAAAGAGGAATAGCAAATATATAAGGTAACTCATGCATACTGTGAAATATGCGCCCCATTGAGACACTGAGGGGAGCAACTGCTGCATTCATCCCCCTGGATCCGTTCATGATGCCCTGAAAATTTAAGAATCTTTTAGGAGGAGCTCTTAATTTCATTATGGTTTTCATTGATTTGTGTAGTTGACTGAAATACGACTCTCCATTGTAGACTTTCGTTCCTCATCCCAATTAGTGCATTTTTGAATTTCACCATTTCAGATCCTGCAACTTCTTTGCCTAATCACCAGCTGAAATCTTTGTTAAGTGAGGCTAAAGTATGTTATACTTGTGTTATGCTCATATTCTTTGAATGCTAATGGTTTGCAATATTTTCATTAACATACTGGAGCTTGTGATACCATAACATATAGTTACCCGTGGGCCATTTCTGATCTTGGGAGATTTAAATAACCCTATCACGTTGTAGGACTACACAGCGTATATATACACCAGGTAGCAAAGAAGGCACCTGTCATGTATGGGAAAATGAGGATGACACATATGGTGACCACATCCCAAAAAGGTCACTTCAACTGACAATTCTAGAAACTGGAGGTCACCAACCTTTCATTGACCTTAAGGTCAGCACACACACCAGAAACATCTGCTGACCTATTACTGTAACAAAACACAAGTGTATATATTTGACCACTGTACCAATATAATAACAGTCTGTATTAAAGCATATCTCTGATCACCACGTCTCATCTTTTCTGTCCACAAGGACACAACATAAAACTGGCGACGAGTATAGGATATTAGAATCCACAAACAAACAAAAAATGGACAATAACAGTGCAAGGAATTAGTGAAAAGTGAACCTAAAACAGTGAAAAGCAAACATAACACAGTGAAAAGTGAACTTAATTTGTGAAAAGAGAACTGAAAATGGCAGCATTCTTGGGCAATGTAGAAGTGTTTGACCAACAATCCATGGACTGGACAACATATGTGGAACGTTTAGACTTCTTCTTCCAAGTGAATAAAATTGAAGAAGACGGAAAACAAGCAGCACTCTTAAGTTTCATTGGACCAAGGACATACAGCCTCATCAAAAACCTAATTGCTCCTGCCACACCAGCATCAAAGACTTATATGGAACTCATACAAGTACTGCACAACCACTTCTCACCTAAACCCATGAAAATTACAGAGAGATACCGTTTCTACAAAAGGGACCATAAACAGGGTGAGTCTCTCCAAGAATTTATTGCTGAGTTAAAACGCCTCACTATACACTGTGAGTTTGGGCCCAGTCTTGATGAAATGCTGTGTGACAGATTTGTTTGTGGCATAAAAGACCCACAAATACAGAAGAGGCTCCTGACTAAAAAGTTCCTTAAACTTCAACAAGAACTAGCTATTGCTATGTCAACAGCCATGATGGATGCTGGGCAACTACAGGAAGACACAACAGCATGAAAGCATGCTACAGATGCACCCGAACAGGACACCACCACAACAACTGCCCATACAAAGAGGAGACGTGCCATCACTGTGGCAAGAAAGGGCACATCATAAAGGCCTGTAAAACCAGAAAAAGTGCACAAGCAAATAGAAGAGAAAAGACTGACAGTGCAAGACCAAGACAAAAGGCATCCAATACAAGAAATCACTATGAGAATAAAGTGGATACCAGGGAAGATAGCACATCAAACAGTGAAGAGGACTACTCCATCGGTCAAGTAACATACTCCAGGAAAGAGCCTCTATGGGTCACTCCCACCATCAATGGAATCCCTATTAAGATGGACTTCAATAGAAGAATTTCAAAAGCACACCACTAGAGACCACTGACTTGTTTGTTTGTTTGGGTTTTAGGGTCCATCGACAACAAAGGTAATTAGGGCCCAGAAAGACATTCACCATGGTAAGGGTGTAAATGGCCATCCCACCACGATAACAATAAATAATGGCAAAAAAACCCCTAACAATAATAAGAATAAAAAGGCAATAGCCTAATAAATATTGCAAAAAATAAATAAAGGCAAAAGCCAAAACAGAAATAACAGTAAAAGCGGCAAAAGCCAAAACAGACATAACACTACACACAGCAAAAGCCAAACCAGAAACAGAAATAAAAAGGCAAAAGCCAAAACAGACAATAATAAACATGGCAAAAGCCAACACAGACAGAGAAATAAAAAGGCAAACGCCAAAATAATTCAAGAATAAATTCAAAGATGTCTAAAAACAAACCATGTATAATTCAAATTTTGTGAAAGAGGCCAGCTTCTTTCACAAATACCAGCGAGCTCTCCACGGCCTGGGGGTTATCCCCAAGTGATGTGGAGAGCTCTGCACTGACTCCCAGTCGGCATCTGAGTTCTTGGTATCTCTCACAGTGATGAAAGATGTGGGCCACTGTGAGAGCCTCCCAACAGAAGTCACACCATGGTTGGTCCTCACCCCATAAAATGTAGGAGTGGGTGAGGAAGGTGTGACCGATCTGAAGCAGAGCAAGCACAACCTCCTCCCTACGCAACTGGTGGCACGAGGACCCCCAGTGCTCTGGAGTGTCCTTCAGTGTGCAGAGTTTGTTGGTGGTCTCTGCAAACCACTGGGCCCGCCATTGTTCATGGACGGCCACCGCACCATCGGGAGAGCATCGGAGGAGGGAACAGCAGTGTTAGGTGTATCTGGCAAGTGGGCCACCTGACGGGCATGGGCATCCGCCCTTTCATGGCCCATGATGCCAACATGCCCGGGACCCACATAAACGACACTGTCTTGCCCTGCTTACGAATCACAGGCAACAATCTGTGCACACCCTGGACGATGGCATGTCTGCCATATAGGGTGTGCAAAAGCTGAAGGGAGCATAGGGAGTCAGTCGCAACAACAATGTGTCGGGCATTCAATACTTGGATGAGTTCCAGTGCCCTGTGCAGAGCTGTGAGTTCTTCAGTGAGGACACTGGTGACTCCTGGAAGGCGGCCCCCTATGAGATGACCAGTTGTAAAGACCGACCAACCCACCAAGGAGCCATCCTTCGACCCATCTGTGTAAATAAAAACATGGCCTCGAGAGGTCCAAGAGAGGTGTCCAAGCACTGACCTATCGGTACTGGATTTGGGTGATCACTTCCACAAGGGTCTGACAAGATCTCCCACTGCAAACCTGGTGCCAACCCAGGAGAGCAGATGGATAGGTCTATACATGAGAGACCACCAGTGGCAGTCATGACATGTGTGGAGGCACCTGTGTTTAGAACAATGAGGCCATTATGTGACACCCATTGTTCCACAAGTCGCCCTCAGGGGTTATGACTGTCCAAGCCCCATTGGGAATTATGGGCATTAAAATCACCCATAATCAAGAAGGGTCTTGGAAGCTGGGCACTGAGGGAGTCGAGGTCTGCCCATGGGATATCAATCTCAGGAGGCATGTAGAGGGAACATAGTTGGTGGGCACATCCAGTTGCAATGAGACCGCCACTGCTTGCAGAGGCGTCTGCAAAGACACTGGCACATGCATGCACCCATTCCGGATAAGGATAGCCACCCCTCCCACAGGGTGGCTTCCTTGCTGCCAGGTGTCTGCATATACAGTGTACCCCCGTAACGAAATGGGGGTATCACTGTGACACAGGATCTCCTGGAGGGAGATGCAGACAGGGTTGTGCCTTGAGATCAGCAGTGCGATCGCGTCCCTCTTGTGGGAAAACCCTCGACAGTTCCATTGTAGGAAATTCACCATCACATGGACTTAAGTGGCTTGTTTCTATTCCTCCCTTATCTCCGTCCCACTGCAGAAAAGGGAGGGACTCCTTCTCTTAGTTCGTCCTCCTCCATCTCGAAGGAGGAATCCCCATCATGCCCCAGTTTGGGCATGAAACCACCCCATGCTCTCTGCCATTGGCCAGAGAACTTGGGTGGATGAACCAAGGACACATGCCCCATGGCAGTAGTGGGAGGTGTACCTAGTTTCTTTCCAGCTGTCTCACCCACCACCCCTTCCGCGGAGGAGGCTGGCCTGGCTGAGACAGAGAGGGAGGCCTTCAAAGGAGATGCCTGTCTTTGATGAGAGGCATCAGGGGCCTCCAAAGAAGCTGGCACCGCCATTATTGGGGGCCCATTCATGGGCCAGAGGCGGTGGTGGAGGTGGAAGAAGCCATGGAAATGAGGTCGGGGTCCGTCTGGCTGCCAATGCTTGCACAGACCGGCACCCCATGGACCCCACAGGCCCAAGAGGGTTTTAAACGGATGAGAGGGGGGAGCTAAGGTAGGGTGTCCGTCTGGGTACAGACAGAGGACACAGCAGGTGCCTTCTCAGCACCTGCATAGGACACTCCACAACTGGAGGTCCCTGGCAAGGCTAGCAGCTGCCATGCATCCGGAAAACTGATACCCTTCTGGACACACAGCTCCTGGATCATGCATTCCCTCAGCCAAGTTGGGCAATCCCGAGAAGAGGCGGGGTGGTTGCCCTTACAATTTATGCATATAGGTGCAGTTTTGCAACACTCTGGGGAGTGGTCTCCTTGCCCACAAGTGCCACACAAGGCCCACGCAGAACAGGAATTCTGGCCATGGCCATATCGTTGGCACTTGAAACACGGAAGCAGGCTCGGTATAAATGGACGCACAGGCAAGCGGAGGTAGCCAGCCGTGATGTACTCTGGCACCTTGGGCCTACCAAAGGTCAGCACCAAGGTGAGACCACTGACATACTCATGAAAACATATACAGGTGAACCTATAGAAACCATCAGGAAATTCTATGCAGAAGTGCAACTAGCAGGACAACAAGTGAAACTGCCACTGTATGTTGTGGCAGAAGGAAACCAACCACTCTTTGGACGTCAATGGCTACAAGGGGTGAGATTGCAATGGTCAACCATCAAAACCATCTCAACTTCCAACCAAACAATGGAACACCAACTGGCAGCCCTATTAGAAGACTACAAGGAAGTGTTTCAACCACAGAAACTTCCAATCAAAGATCACAAGGCAACGTTCACACTAAAGCCACAAGCAGTACCAAAATTCATGATTGCAAGACCATTACCATATTCAATGTGCACCAAAATTGAGGATGCACTTCAGGCACTGGAAGAAGAAAACACTATAGAAAAAGTCAACTGGAGTGAGTGGGCAACACCAATTTTACCCATCCCTAAACAAGATGGTACAATATGCATCTATGGGGATTTGAAATTTACTTTGAATCCCCAACTACATATCGACAGATACCCACTACCTCATATAGACGACATCTTTGCAACACTAGCTGGTGGGGACCGCTTCACCAAGCTGGATGCCCAACATGTCTACCTACTCATCGAGACAGATGAAGAGACCCAGAAAATGTGTACCATCAACACCCACAAGGGCCATTACAGACCAAAGTGAGTACTCTTCGGAACTGCATCAGCATCAGCAGCCTGGCAAAAGACAATTGAACAAATCATCCAAGGAATACCAGGAGTATGTGCCTTCCACGATTAACTTCCAGTCTTAGGCAAAGATGATGCAGAGCACCTCAAAAACTTGGAACAAGTCCTCCAACGCTTCAAGGAATACCGAGTCACAATCAACAGGAAGAAATGTGAATTCCTCCAAACATTCCTAGAATACCTAGGCCACACAATCACCAGGAATGGGCTGCAGAAGTCACCGACCAAGGTAATGGCTATAAAAAACACTAAACCACCAAAAAACACAAAAGAACTCAGCACCATACTGGGGCTTATTAGCTATTACAGAAGATTCCTCCCAAACCTAGCAGAACACCCCACTACACAAACTACTACAAAAAGACACACCATGGGCATGGTCACAAGAGTGTGAGGACAGCTTCCAGTATGTAAAAACACAAATGACATCTGATACGATCCTCACCTATTATGACCCAAACCACCCAATAATTGTAGCATGTGATGCATCAGCCAATGGGATAGGGGGCTGTCATCTCACACATAATGGATGACAACTCTGAATGCCCCATTGCCTTTGCCTCAAGATCATTATCTAGTGCTGAAAAGAATTATTCCCAAATTGACAAGGTAGCTCTAAGTCTCGTCTGAGGGGTCAAGAAATTCCATATGGACAACATTTCACGATGGTAACAGACCACCAACCCCTCACAAGCATCTTCCACCCACACAAGGGAATACCTACAATGACGGCAGCCAGATTACAGAGATGGGCACTATTCCTTGCATCACACAACTATACCACCCAATACAGAAACACAAAATTGCATGGCAATGCAGATGGACTATCATGTCTATCTGCAAGAAACACAGAGAAAAACTAAAATCCATGCAATAGACTTCTTCCTTGACTCACAATTGGACACCCTACCAAAAAACTGCAACATGATCAAGGCAGAAACCTCAAGGATAAAACCCTCAAGAAGGTCTTCCAGTATACAACACAGGGATGGCCCACACAATGCACTTCTGAACTCCAACCCTACCACACAAGGAAACAGGAGTTTACTATACACCAAGGATGTATCTTGCGGGGGTCACGAGTGGTAATACCTAAATGGTACCAAAGCCACATCCTACAAGAACTGCACCTTACACACACAGGAATAGTAAAGTCACTAGCAAGAAGCTATGTATGGTGGCCAGGAATAGAAAAGGACATAGAAAGAATAGCAAATGAATGTGAAGGCTGCCAAATAACTGCTAATAATCCAAAAAGAGCAGAACTACACCCTTGGGACTGGACCACACATCCATACCAAAGGATCCACATTGACTTTGCGGGACCGATAGATGGTAAAATGTATCTAATTATAGTTGATTCCCACTCTAAATGGCCTGAAATCATATACATGAAGAACACTACATCCTTAGCAACAATCACTGCTCTGAGATCACTAATAGCAAGATATGGCATGCCAGTCCAACTAGTCTCAGAGAATGGACCACAGTTCACATCAGAAGAGTTTAAAACCTTCACCAAGATAAATGGTATATTACACCTCCTGTTAGCCCCATACCACCCAGCAACCAATGGCCTAGCAGAGAGATTCATACAATCTTTCAAAACCAGTCTTAAAGCCATGCACAAGGGACACAAGATAACTCACCAACACTTAATAGACATGTTTCTCTTCTGATATCGCACCACACCACAGACCACAACAAATGAGACCCCAGCAAAACTATTCCTTGGTCAGGAACTACGCACCTGGTAAAGCCCAAACCAGGAACACACTGTAGCCAACCGACAAGCATTACAGCTGCAACACCACAAGGGAAAACGGACAGCAACATTCAAGGAGGGCAGCAACATTCAAGGATCCAGAAGCAACTTGGACCTCTAACATACCTAGCGACAACAGACAACTAGACCACTAGACCAACTCCAACACAGTATACAAGACCTCCAAACACCAAACAGGACAACAGACGACTTTCCACTATATTTCCAACTGCAACAGGACCAAGATCACCAAACCAACCACCAAACAACAATGGAACCACTAACCAAGAGAATCTACCCTACAAGGTCCAAACACCCTCCACAATGCCTAGGCTTTACAACCCATAGACCAGAACTAAGAGGGGAAGTGTCATGTATGGGAAAAGTGAGGATGACACATATGGTGACCACATCCCAAAAAGGTCACTTCAACTGACCAATTCTAGAAACTGAAGGTCACCAACCTTTCATTGATCTTAAGGTCAGCACACACACTGGAAACATCTGCTGACCTATTACTGTAATAAAACACAAGTGTATATATATAAGACCACTGTACCAATATAATAACACAGTCTGTATTAAAGCATATCTCTGATCACCACGTCTCATCTTTTCTGTCCACAAGGACACAGCAGCACCCAACATGAGATGAGGCTATCCTTCTCCAGAATGGGTGTGGACATATGCCAGTGACCTTGCAGACGCCCTGTGGGAAGTGGAGGTCTTATTGCAGCTGTAAATTTCCACCGCCATGTGTTCCCTCTATCCCCCACCGGGGGATGTCTTGATAGGAGAACTCTTCACCCTTGGTCCTCAGCTTCCTTATGATTCTGTGGGGCTTAAATGTCCATAATCCCTAGTGGGGCTCAAAAAGTTGAACCCCCTGAGGGTTCCTTTTGGAACAATGGCTGCCTAACAATGCCCTCATTGTTCTAAATGCAGGACACCATCCATATCATGATTGCCACTGGCGCTCATTCCCACATAGACGACAACATCTACTCACTGGAGTTGGCACCAGGTATGCAGTGGGGGGGGGGTTCTGTCTGATTTTTGCAGAAATGGCTACTCCTCCAGCACTCACCACAGTGGTCTCTGACCAGGATAACCAGGAGTTTTTCAGGCAGGTATATTTTTTCACTCACTACATGATTTTGATGATGGCAATGACCTTGCTCAATACTTCACTGAGGTGCATGTAACCCAATGAGTAACCCATTATGAACCAAGGACTGTTGGAGTGTTATTAAGGCTTACAGGCCTGCCCTTTGCATCTTTGAATCCCATTTAAGCTCACGATATCAACTGTCTTTGAGTCAGGGCATATGCAAGATGCATAATTCTGGGTGGAAAACGCTCCAGTTGGGGAATATACATCTGCTCCCTTATATGTCACATGTCCTCCTAACAGTTTGGGATAAATTGAAATGCATCCAAGGAATGTACTCCCACATGTGGCTCTGGTCCCCTTGTCCAAGGCAGACATGTCAGTCTCCCATGTGAAGTGGGAGGTCTCCAGTTCCCAGCTCTACTCAGCAGATTTTTAAGGTACAAATGGGCAGGCAGCTTTTACTGAATTTCTCTGGTAGTGGTGTTAAGGGGTATAACAATCTATTTACCCCTTGGGAGTTGCGGGCAGTGCTGGCCAGGGACACAGTCCCTGATCCAGATAATATCCATCATTACATGCTATGGCGTCTACCAGAGAGACATGTTTACTACCTCATTGACGTTTTCAATTTTATTTGACAGCATCACAATATATTATATCCCCCCCCCCACAACATGGGAAGGATTGTTCCACCAGGACTAGGGATTGTACTCCAGTGGTAGCAAAAACTACCATTAGCAGTTATATAGCCTGGAATGATGATGCTTTAAGAAGGTGGCATTAAATAATGGAAAGAATTATTAATCATCCACAGTGAAAATGTACTTATGCTTTGACCTTTATGTCAATACCCAGGTACCCATTTTCGAATTTCAGTTGAAATAACTTTCTTTTGTAAACACTTATTGTTTTTAAAGCCAAATCCCCATACTTCCATTTGTTATAAGTATATTTATGCCAGTATTTGTTATTAATAACTTAAATACTTAGCTGGAATTGGCTCTGAAGTTCATTGTGGCATTGTTCAATACCCAGGTACCCAATAGTCTATTTTACAAAATTCATGTTGAAAATACAGCTTTTAATATAATGACATTGAGCTAAGTGTACCGTATTATCTCGTGTATAATACACATTTTTCCCCAAAAAATTGGGTGTAACGTCTGGGTGTGTATTATAAATTGGAATAAAAATTTCAGCCATTTTCAGAGGAACACTAAGCATATGTAAAGAAAATTAGTCACCTGATGCTTTCAAAATATTGCATGTAGGTCTATTTATGTTTCCAATAATGTGATTATGTAGATTTCAGTACCAGAAGTTCATTAGAAGTTGTTTTAGGACTTCATGTATGTTAACACCAGAGGAGACCACTAGGTGGCACATGTGCTTTCATGTGCTGTTTTTGTGCCTCTTGATTTTGCCAGATTAGCAAATTTTGAAGAAAACAAAAACATTCCTGGAATCTGCCTTTTTCAAGGCGAACACCCACACCTCACGGGTGCAGGTAAGGCTGTGGTTTTTGGTGACTGCATATGGTGGTGGGAGAGTTGAGTGAGGTTGGCTGTTAAGCCTTACCATGCACTGCCTTTCCTTCCGATTGTGCTTTTGCATGGGTTGGGCTCGTCTGCATTGTAAGACGCCAGGCTGCATCAGAGTGGTGGTGCCAACACATTGCCACAATAATTTTATTAACCATATTCAATAGGATTAATTAATTATTTAAGAATTTATTAATTAATTACAGTAGAACCTCCAAAGTTGACCACCCCTATATGTTGACCACCTCCCTAAGTTGACAAAATTTTCACAGACTGGATGTGCACCACATTAATTAATGGATGACCACCCTCCCTATGTTGACCACCTCTGTAAGTTGTATGTTGACCACTATGACTGTGACACACGATACTGATTTAACCTCCATAAGTTGACCCCTTGTCTCTCTTGTGCCTGATAAGAGCCTTGTCAAGGGTGACAAATACAAGATTGAAAGAGCATCCAAGGAACATTTCACTGGATTGCTTAGCACTAGCTCTTCTTGGGGAAAGCTAAAGAAATTAGTGATTGGTAAGTCAGCAAATTCATGTGCTTTTAAGAAATGCAAGGCCACCCTGTAACATGGAGATCAAACAAATGTGCATGGATGACTGCTGCCCTGTTTGAAGACAGGTAAGGGGTGTGGATCAAGAGATGATCTATCTTACTAACAGTAGACAACTGCCCTGCTGAAATGCAAGTCAGTCACTTGACAAATTTGACCCTTAACTGTCTTCTTCCAATTGGAACCTCAAGGATCCCACCTCTTGGCCAAGGTGTTATCAAAGCATTCAAAGTGTTTTACTAAGCCCAGCCCCTGGAGTGGATTATTGGTAAAACACGTGCCACCAGCCTGTGGAAGCAGCTTCATTTGCTGCATCCATTAATGCTCTGAGTGATGTTCTTTGGATAATTCTGCTTGGAAAAAATTTAACCAGAAACAATGTTGACATGTTTTAAGAAAGTTGGATTTATCACAAACCGACAGACAACATTTTGGCCTCATCATACAGCCCATCTTCCATGGCAGAATTTTAAGGAGTAGCCTTTGAAAGTATTGTTGAAATGGGCAATGAAGTGTAAACCTCTAATGAATCTGATGCAGCTAACTGCTGGGGTGGGGGGGGGCTTAACCCCCGACTACCAGATCAATGGCATTGGGGGCTAGCTATGCCAATCCACTAGCAGTAATAGTGTTGATTATGTAGCATTTCATACAGTTGTATCCAATAAAAGCAATAGTACCCATGTATCCGTTGTTGTTGTTGTTTGTTGGAGTTTAAGGTCCCGTCAACTAGAAGGTCATTAGAGACCCGTCCACTGTATAGTTCTAATGCATAGACTGCACAGACACTACACTAATGCAACGATTATTGGGTATTAGCAGTACCCAGCTTTCCTGAGCGACCACCCATGTCAGTACTAACTGGGCTTGCGTTACTTAACTTCAGTGATCAGACGAGAACTGGTGTGTCCAATGCAACTCGCTGCTCTCCCATGTATCAGTGCAGTACACCTAGTTCTCCATAAGTTGACCACCTCCCTATGCTGACCACTTTTCTTCCGCCCTTGGGTGGTCAACTTACAGAGGTTCTACTGTATTTAATATTTATTAGCTGGTGGGTGGCCTAATGTGCTAGTTCACTAGTAGGTATTTATGTTTTGTGTTCTGGGCATTATTTTGTTCTGGTGATATACTGCTAGGTGAGTGTGAGACCTCCACTTACTTGGCAATGATAAAGTCCTTAATGAGTGTCTCCTGTGGGGCAGGACACATGTGGGTTCTGGGCACCTGACTAGGGTGCTCCCAGTCAGATTAGGGACTTGGAATGTGGGGACCCTTACAGGGAAAACAGGGGAATTAGTGGACACCCTCAGGCACAGATGGATTAGCATTGCATTGCTGCAAGAAACAAAGTGGAAGGGAAATAGATCATGGATGCTGGGGGAAGGATACAAACTCTTATATACAGTCAGTTAAGAGGGGAGAAATGGGTGGGCATTGTATTGAGTAGGGATTTGCAACAGGGGATCACCTCAGTCACAAGAGTTAGCAGTAGAATAATGTTAGTCACAGTAGTTTGGCAGGGTATAGGGCTACATCTCATAAGTGCCTATGCCCCCAAGCAGGCATTCGTGACAGAGCTAAAGCAGATTTTTGGAGTGACTTTGATGAAGTAGTACAATCAGTAAATAGCAGAATTAGACAGGGCAAGAGGAATGAGTTCTTAATTATTGGAGGGTGACTTTAATGCCCACATGGGTATGGATGGTTCAGGTTACTCGAGATAATATGGAAATTGTGTAATAAATTATGCTTTAATACTTCATTTTAATTAATAAGCATAATACAGTAGATCCTCCATAATATTGCCTCAAATGAGATTGCCACTCATTTATATTGCTTCTGTAGTGAAGGTAATGTTCATATTCAGACAAATAGAGGAATTCTAAGCAAGTTCTGTTGTTTGTTGCATAAAATCCTAAGAAAGGCAAAAGTCTTTTCTTTTGTTTGAGAGAAGAAAAATGTAAGTAGTATCAACAATAACCACTATTTATTTAGATATTCTGTGATTTAGATATATTATTGAATAAAGCAATCATTCAATTATTATGTTGTAACTGTATTTCTTAGGAAATGAAGAAACTGTCCAAAATCCAGATCAGAGTCCTGTGCAGATTGAAGTTGCATGAGAGCAACAGTGTGTGAAGTACTACTCAAAACATGGATAGAAGTTCGGGAAAGCATATCAGCCACAAAGTTATCCATACCGTGAATGTGAATTCAGTAGTGAATTCAGCTATAAAGGTCAGCTGATGAGCTTCTCATGGTGTATGTATCAAGCTTTGTTGTCATGGAATGGATCAATGGCTTATGATCAGTAAACACTATAAAATGCCACCCTCCAGGAAGTATCAAAAGTGATTAATAGCAAGATATATGGCCAGAAGTTCCTGCCCAAAAGTAATATATCGAATTTCTGATACTTAATATTTCAAATATATCAAATAATATATCGAATATATACAGTGTGTGGGCAAAAGTTAATGTGGTTGTGATTCACAATGGTGTTTGGTCAAATTTCTCATTCATTTTTGATGATTGAACCTTACAGAAAAGTTCAAACTACAAATTGAACCTTCCTTAAAAAATCCTGTCAAACGTTTCACCATTTTGCAGTAAATAGTGTGATCCACATTGATAATTAAAAGGAGCATACATTTTTGGTGGGACAAAAGTGAATGTGGTTATGAAGGCTGATGTTGATAATTGCTGAAACGAAGGAAAAGTGTTAAAGAATTGCATTTAACAACTTATAAATTTTGCATATTTAATACTTATGTGACAGCAATGCCTAAAAGAAGAGAGTTAACAAATGAAGAAAAATATGTTATAATTAGGTTACTTAGCAGGGGACTTGGCCCTAAGAAAATAAGTTCCATTAAAAGATGGAGGACCACAGGAACTGTTATCGACAAACCCTGACAAGGGTGACCGTGAAAAACCACAATCAGGGAAGACAGAAAAGCACTGAATATGGTTCATGGTGCAAGAAGTATCACAGCTAACTGTGTTGCACAAAACCTAAAAGAAGAAATTGGGATATATGTATCTAATTCTAATTCTAATATAATACACTGCAAGCAGCCTTTTTTGGCCAATATGGCAGTGGAGAGACTAACTCTCAATCCTACTTATGATAACATAATACTCCTAAAACACTAGGATATAATTCAGGAGCCTCCCCTAATACAATACTAGCTATGGTTGGTTTTCCTTCGTTTTCCTCACCAAGGCTATTCCATTGTTGAATGACTGTGGCATAAATGACCAGTAGTATGAGTCTGTCTATGCCCTAACCTCTTTCAATTTATATGGATGATCCTTTCTGCCATTATACTCAGCTGGGGACACACTTCTGGCCAAAGGCCCATTACATCCTAGCAGCAGCAGTCTTATAAGAAGGCTAATGCTGTGAGATATATGCCTCTGGCTTAATGTATCCCACCCTAGTTCCTTAATCATGGCAGATGCATTCTCTGTGTGAGAAAACCTATTAAGTACAATTCTTGCTGCTCTCCTTTGGATCCTTTCAACCTCCCAAGATAAGTCCTGCCTGAAGGGGAACCAAATTGGACTGCCATACTCCAAAATTGTGCATACCATAGAAATATATACTGGTTCCTTTACCTCCTTTCTGCTATCTCGAAGGACCCTATTAATCAGATGAAGGAATTGACCAGCCCTCCCAATCACTTTACCAATGTGATCCTTCCAATTACCCTGACTATTTAAGACAATTCCCAGATGTTTATGGGTTCCAACCCTATCAACCCTAACTCCACCTATGTGATAATCAAAATCAAGTAGCTTCCTAGATCTGGATATTGTAAGGATCCTACACTTCCTCAGGTTTAATTGCAATTCCCATTTTACACACCAATTGTAAATCCTATGTAGATCCTGTTGTAATTGCACACAGGATGATAACCCATCATCTAATACCTGAGCAGCACATGTGTCATCTGCAAATAGTTAAAGGAAGGAATTAATATCAAGCCCCATGTCGTTCACATAGAGAATGTACAACAAAGGACCCAATACACTTCCCTGAGGGACCCCTGATGTGACTGGTTTCCACTGAGATGCACAACCCTTGAAAATGACCCTCTGTTTTCTATCAAACAGATAGGACCTTACCCATTGAACAACATTTCTATGTATCCCTAAGTAGGACATTTTTGAGACCAGGAGAAGACTTCATGAAAATGGTCTTAGGGGACGGCAGACCCATTAAAAAGCCTCCACTATCAAAGAAGAATATGTCAAAAAAGATTGAAATGGGCTAAAGATCACTTGGAGTGGTGAGAGTAAAGTTTTTGTTTTTGGAAATAAGGGGCCTGAGAAGGTATGGAGAAGTCCTAGAGAAATTTTAAATCCTGAAAGTGTAGTGAAGACACTAAAACATGGTGGAGGTAAGCAACTTGTGATTTAAGCAACAAGTGGTAGTATTATTTAAACTGTACCATTAATTCATAGGGTCAGTAATGGTCTGGGGTTGTATGGCAGCAAATGGAGAGGGGAATTTGCACTTCATCCCCACAACAATCGACTAATTAGTGTACCAAAAAATCTTGGCAGATAACCTGCAAATCTCAGCTGTCAAATTAGGACTTGATAGACGTTTTATATTTCAACAGGACAATGACCCAAAACACACATACAAAAGGGTGAAGGAGTGGTTGTCTCAGAAGAAGATTAAAGTACTAAACTGGTCAGCACTAAACCCAGGTATGAATCCAATTGAGAACCTTTGGAATCATTTGGATATTAAACTTCGGAATCAAAAAGTGTTACCAAAAAATCATAGTGATTTAAAAAAAAGGAATTGATGTGGGATTTGTCAAAAAATTAGTTGTCCATGCCTCCCAGAATATCAGCTTTACTAAATGCAAAGGGGGGCATACAAAATATTAACCTTATGACCACAATCACTTTTGTCCACTCTAAAAAATGCTATTTTTTCTAAATTTTGCAATTAAATACTTAATGTTTGAAACCAAAAAATTTAAAGCATAGCAAGAAAATAATTGCACCTTCATGTAATATTCATCTGTAATTGGTACAACTCATTACAATTTATAAATTAAAAACATTAAACCTTAAATCAGTGACCACATTCATTTTTGTCCACATACTGTATATCGAATATATCGAATTTCTGATAACTAAGAGGTGCCATTCACCCTCTACCAACTGCAGAAGTACTGCCCCAGCCACAACGTCTGAAGCATTGGTAAATAAGGGAATGGAGGTATCAGGGTTGGGGTCATGGTGAACCAAAAGCTTGGCATCAGAAAGGATTTGGAGGAATGCATCTTCCATGGGTGCATCCTCCCTTAGGTGCATCTTCCATGGGTGCATCTTCTGCCCAACATTGCATTTAATGGCTCCAGAATCACAGCACAATTTGGTATGAAATGGTGAAGAAGTTAATGAGACCTAAGAAACAATGAAGTGAGCATCTTGATTCAGGTTGAGGAAAGTCTCTAATAACTGAAACTTTTTGTGGGAGAGGGCTAATCCCTTGAGGGGTTATCCTATGTCCTAAAAAGTGCAAGGAAGATCATCCAAATTCACACTTAGAAAGATTTATTGTTAACCCAAAATTTTGCAGACGTTCAAAAACTTGGCACACATCAGGTACATGGTGCCTACTTGGTGAGGTAATTGTCTTCCTCACTACTGACAAGCATATCATCAATATAAGCATAGGCAAAAGGAAGGTCTCCAAGAACCATTTCCATGAATCATTGGAATGTTTGAGCAACGTTCCATAAGCTGAAAAGCATTCTAACAAACTCAAATAAACCAAATGGTCTAATGACTGCTGTTTTAGGAATGTCCTCAGGCACAATAGGTATTTGGTGGTATGCTTTTGTGAAGTCCAATTTTGAAAAAATGATGAGCTCTGTGGAGTAGGGGGTTAAGTTCCATTAAATGTGGCACTAGATACTGATCCTGTAGTGTTCCAAACATTCAATGCCCTGAAATCACCTCCAACTCTCCATGAACTATCTCTTGGGACCATATGTGGGGGACTAGACCATGGAGTAGCAGAAAGTCGAATGCAACGAGCTTCATGAAGTGTGTGAAACTCATTCTTGGTCACATAAGACTGTGCTGGGTCCAGTCACCTCTGACGTGCATGACAGGGTGGCCCTGGAGTAGTCAAAATGTCATGAAACACATTGTGTGGGATATGACATGTGGCAGATTTAGGTAGTTATGTCCCTGAATTCTTTTAATAAACGTGTAATAAGTCACCTGGGGCAATAGATGACAGCCGATGGTAACAAAAAGGATGAAACACCTTGATTCTACAGAGTTCCCAACCCAGTAATCCTGCTGCATAAGATCCAGTGGCCGTCATCAATGACAAGGCCAAAACGCACCAAGATGCCTGCACCAATGATCACATGTGACACATGTGTGAAAACAAAACTCCATGAAAAAGATCAATGCAAGTCGAGATTGATGCACAGCCAATGCATCTTATTAGTACTGATAGGTGTCTGATTTGTGGTGAATGCTTGGAAAGGATGAGGTTTAAGGGGTATGGGGTCAATTTTGCACCTCGGAACAATGCTGATTTCTTTCTCCGTGTCCCCCAGGAATCGTTGGTAAGTTGATTTATCATGGATGAAAAATAAGTGGCTGGGGATGAGAGTGCCCTCACTCCTCAACACTAAGAATGACAGGCATTCTTGTTTCCCTGGTCACAGGGCACCTTGCACTTCTGGGCAGCTGCACCAAAAGTGTGATGATACCAACAAAGGTTGGATGTGTCACTACCTTGCTCTGGTTGTCAATGGTGTCAGGACAGAGAATGTCTGTGTGAAAAACTGCACTGCTGACGCCCTGCACCACCATGCAAAGATGCAGAAAGTGAACTCACCAACCTAGTCATATCAATGACCTGCATTGTTAGTTTTGCTAATTCATTCTCTAGTAGTTTTGGTCATTCCATGAGTTGTACCATCCCAGCAGGCCCCAAAACTGAAGGTAGAGAGCACACAGGGCCACTCCGAGCAGCTGTAGCTGCATTAATGTGGTGCATAGTGGATTGAATTTGGATTTGCTACAAGCAGGGTTTGGGGCACAGGCCAAGCCGCCATAACAGTAAGCCCTAATGAGGCGACTCATGGGTTTAGAGGGTAAGGAAAATTGGATTGGGTATGGTAATTGGGAAATTACAGAAAATTATATGATACATAATCCAACTCTGTAACTGTAATCATATTTGATCATAGCTAGTGAAAAGGTTAACTCAATCTTATGCTACAGAGTGTAAACAGTGGTGAGTACAGACCAATCTGAGTTAGGTACAGAGGTGGATATTATGTATAACACAGTTATGCCTAAACTTCTCTCCATCATGTTTGCTGGAGTAGCAATTCAAGTAGGCAGATCCCTCCCCAAAACTAGATGACCATTTTTGTTGGACCACCATCTTGCTGATGTTCAAGGTGGCTTCTGTGCTGGAAGGTCTCCAGTGGATCATTTGATCTCATTGCAAACTGCAATACATGAGGCCTTTCTCCACAAACAGCACCTGGTGGCTGTCTTCTTTGATTTGGAGAAGGCATATAATACCACATGGCGCCATGGCATACTGGAGACTTTTCACCAGTGGGGACTCAGGGGTAATTTGCCCCTCTTCCTTCATAGCTTTTTGTCCAATTGGACCTTCAGAGTGTGTGTGGGTAACACCTACTCCTCAGCCTTCCTGCAGGAGAATGGTGTCCCACAGGGGAGCATCTTGAGTATGATGCTCTTTGCTGTTGTGGTGAACAGATTACCCTCTTCTGTTCACCACCTGGTACAGTCATCCCTATTTGTGGATGACTTTTCCATCAGCTACTGGGCTGCCACAATGCACAACATTGAGCATCAGCTGCAACTGGCACTCAATAGTGCCAACGAGTTCACCACCTCACATGGCTATAAGTTCTCCACTGATAAAATAACAGTCATGCACTTCTGTCATAAGCAAGGGCTCCACCCTGAGCCTCAGCTTACCCTGAATGGTTGCCTCCTCCCAGTTGTAGAGCCAGCCTGGTTTCTTGGTCTCCATTTTGACAGCCATTTGACATGGGTCTCGCACTTGAAGGAGCTGAAGGCTAACTTCCTTTGCTCCCTGAATATTCTGCAGTGCCTGCAGGGAACTGGTGGTGGGGCAGATCAAACAGTGATACTTTGGCTTTACAGATCACTTGTTCATTTGTGTCTTGCCTATGGCTTTGGCATGTATGGCCTGGCCACTACATCTACTCTCCATATGCTAGACCGTGTACATCATGCTTTCATCTGGTTGTCCACTGGGACCTTCTGCACAAGTCCAGTGCTCAGCCATTAGGCTGAGGCTGGTGAGCTGCCAATGACTGTGCCACTCAAGTAATTGGCAGCTTCATATCTTTTGTGGCTGAAAGGTCAGCTGCAGCACTGTACGCATTCAGCCATCTTTAGTTATACTCTGCAACAGCCATTTGACTGCTGCCCAGTGGTTCCTCCTCCATTTGGTGTGCAGTGGTTGGATGGTCTGCAGAGGCCAGCAGTACAGCCTGTACTGCTGGCCTCTGTACCACCCTGGAGAGTGCCAGAGCCAAGTTTTAATTGGATGCTGGCAGTACTGACCTATTGGTACTGGTATTCGTATTGTTACTGGTACTGGTACCAACAAGAGTTTGGACGCCTCTCTGACCTATCAGGGCGATGTTTTGATTTACATGGATAGGACCTGTGTGGGTTGCTCATGTCTTTAAAACTGGTCATCTCATAGGGGGCCGCCTTCCTGGTGTCACCAGTGTCTTAACTGCAGTGCTCACAGCTCTGCAAACAGTAGTGGAACTTATCCACTTTTTGAGTGATAGACACTTTGCTGTTGCGACTGACTCCCTATCCTCCCTTCAGTTGTTAAACACTCTTTATGGCAAACATGCCATCGTCCAGGGTACACACAAATTGCTGCTCACAATTCATAAATAGGGAAAGACAGTGTTGTTTATATGGGCCCCAGGGCATGTTAACATCATGGGCAATGAGAAGGCTGATGACCATGCCCATCAGGTGGCCCACGTGGCTGATGTACCTGACACTGCTGTCCCTTCCTCTGATGCTCTCCTGATGGCGTGGCAGGCTGTCCATGGTCAATGGCAGTCTAAGAGGTTTGTGGAGACTAAAGGACACCCCAATGCACTCGGTGTCCTCATGTGGCCAGTCCCAGAGGGAGGAGGTTGTGCTTGCTCAGCTACAAATTGGTCATACGTTCCTCACCCACTCCCACATACTATGGGGTGAGGATCCACCATAGGGTGACTGCTGTTGGGAACCTCTCACAGTGGTACACATCTTTAGTCACTGTGAGAGATACCATGAACTTAAATATTGACTGGGAGTCAGTCCATACCTAGTCCTGCCACAGGCATGATAAGGGTATGATGATGACGATGATGATATGATGATATAATATTTTATCCTAAAATTGAAATTGTAGATATTATAATAGCGGGATATTTACATTTGCAAAAACGTAAATTTTGACTATATAATTTCCGGAATTTGATATGTCAAATTGAAGGTGTGGCACAATTTGAAGGATTTCCATATTCAGTTGTTTGTTTTCTTTTATTAAGTGTTTTAATAATATTTTGGTGTTTGACTTAAAGTTATCTCCTGATAGCTTTATTTTAAGAGAGTGACATTTAGTGAAAGGGCACTTATATATTGGTATAGTGGCATCTGTTTAAGATTTGTACTGATAGAGGTTTAAGAATATTGAAATGCCACCAAAGAAAGTTGTTGAGTGTTGGGGTTGCAAGGAACTAAAAGTTGAACTAGCTAAAATCCAGGCTGAGGTTGCTAGATTAAAGGCAGCCATTTCAGGCTCAAGCCCAGGGTTACACAGGCTGACAATGGGAAATGGCAATCTCCAATGTTGTCTCAAGCAGGGACATCCAGCATTCAGCAAATGCAATCCATAGTAGATGGCAATGGAAAGGGGAGAAATTGTTTGAGATCAAGACAGATGCCCTAAAGGAGAGGGGTGCAACAGTCCCACCAATTAGCCCACCATCAAATCCCAAAGCTGAAGGAGACGTTGGTCAAGATCAACCAGAGGTTGTGGAAACTCCTAGCACCAAAACTCAGGATTATACTGCCAGTGATGGAGTTTCCCAGATGGAGCAGGGTGAGCATCACCTTAAGGTGATTGACAGGGGTGTTAAGGTAGAAGAGAACAAATTACCAGGGAAATCGGTGATTATAATTGGTGACACATATTTAAGAGATGTAGATAGTTGGGCACTACCAGAAGGGCCAGATAGAGGCTGTGTTAGTGACGCTTCTCTTCCTGATGTTCAACTGATGGACACAAAGGATAGGATTGCTAGTATCATGAAAGGTGAAAGGGAGGAGTGTCTGGTTATTTTACAGATAGGGTGCAATGATATAACCCATAATAAACCTGCAACAACAGAAATTGTGGGAATAGCCAAGTAGGTCAGAAACATTAGACCAAAGGCAAATTAGCTATTGGGTAAATGACAGGATGTTTCTGAAAGGGCAAAGGATTGGAGTGAAGCTACTTGAATATAGGGCATACCTCATAGCTCTTCACTCATATCATTTCAATGCAAGGGCTTCCACTAGGGTTGGAACAAAAATTAAGGAGTTTATCATTGATATTTTAGGGTAGAGAGAGAGGGGGGGCAGGGCACCCCAGGTTAAGGTGCAACATACATAAGGGGCTGCTAGATGGTGATAGTGTAGGGATGGACAGGAAATTGCCTCAAACTGATCATTTGACTTTGCTTGTAATTAATTGTAGAAGCATAGTCAATAAAGTGGTTGAATTTAATGCACTTGCTGCCACATGGGATGCTGATGTTATTATAGGTGCTGAATCATGGTTAAGGGAAGATATAAGCTCAAATGAGATTTTTCCTGATAGGTACATAGTACATAGAAAAGACAGGGAAGTAGGTAGATGGGGAGTTGTGTTTGTTGCTGTAGACAAATCATTGAGAAGTTCTAAGGAAACAGGGTTTGAGGGTGACTGTGAGATGCTGTGTTGTAATGTTTCTACCTCAGCAGTGGGGAATTATGTTATTGCCTTCTACTACCAGCCAGGAAATGATCCAAGTGCCTCAATCATGGAAAGAGGGTCCCAACCATTATTATAGGTAGAGACTTCAATCTTCCAGGTGTGAGGTGGAATGACATGCAACCTGCTTCAGAGTCCAGTCTTTCAGGTGCTCAGAATTCCTTCTTGGAGCAACTCTCTTTGACTGGATTTGAGCAGGTTGTGACCATGCCAACTCATGAAAAGGGGAAATTTTACAGCTAGTTGTTACTAATGTGACTAGCTCTGTCAGGGATGTGAAGTGCATTAAGGAATTAGTGATCATGCTGGGGTTAAGGTTGAGAGAGCAAGAAAGCTACCAAGGTATTGTACACCTTGTAGGGAGAGTTATTAGTATCACAGAGCTGATTGGGGGTTGTTTAGGTCATATTTAGAATCCCAATTGAATGATTTTCAGGTCACTGTCAATGATTGGCTAAAACTCTCAACACTTCTAGAGGAGGGTACAAGACAATTCATTTCTACTAAGAAGAAGCAGGACAATGGTTATCCAGATTGGTATACCCAGGAAGTGAAGGCAGCTTTGGCTAAGTAGAGAAGACTTGGGAACTTATTTAGGAAGGGGATAAATCCTGATAGTGAGCCCACTTTTAAGGGAATAATTAAAAATGCCTACAAAAATTTCCATTGCAATATTTTGGAGGAAAGGCTGAAGAAAAACCCCAAAGCATTCTGGGAGCACCTAAAGAAGTGTAGAAAGGGGGTTATAGGGTTCTAGCTGTTAGGGATGGTTCAGGAAACTTAGTTAAAGATAGTCTTATAGCAGCAAATATTTTTCATGATTGATTTGCAAAAACATCTGCAAATAGCAGGGGGATTACCCTCCAGGGTCAGTTTAGGATTATCAAGGGGAAATGGAGGAGGTTATCATTACAAGAGAGGGAATTAAGAAGCTTTTGGATAAATTAGTGGTCCATAAGGCAATGGGCCCCGACAAAATTTCTCCATTTATTCTACAAAGACTTTCAGGGATTGTCAGCTACTATTTGGTGGTAATTTTTAAAAAGTCGTTAGACAGCGTCATTGCTCCCTCCTCCTGGAGGCTGGGAAATGTTGTGCCAGTTCTAAGTGAGGGGATACTGCTGATCCTAGGTGCTACAGGCCAGTATTTTTAACGAGTGCTGTATGCAAGATATTTGATCATATATTATTCTCACATATTATGGGATATTTGGAGGAAAATGGCATTCTTAGCAACAATCAGCATGGGTTTAGGAAAGGGAGGTCATGTGACACTCAACTGGCTTGTCTTATGGAATATAGTCAGAGAGCTCTAGACAAGAGTAAGCTGGTTGATGGTGTATTCCTGGACTTTGAGCAGACCTTTGTAATGGTGCCAAATGACAAGCTTGTTTCAAAAATGTCCAAGTTAGGAATTCAATGGAAGGTTATCCAGTGGGTAAAGGCCTACATTAATGGCAGGCAGCAGAGAGTCCCTTTTGATGCTAAGACTTCAGAATGGACACGTGTGACATCAGAAGTCCCCCAGGGTAGTTTATTGGGACCTTTGCTCTATATAATTTATGTGAATGATGTCTTGCTTGATATACAATCCTTTCTTGAGCAATTTGCAGATGGCACGTGCATTGCAAGGGTAGTGAATGAAGGGTTATCTTCCTGCACAGAATTGCAACAGGATCTAAGCAAGATATCGACACCTTCCCGGAAAAACATTGTAAGCGACATTTTTTGAGATTTTCACTTTTTAATTTAATCACATTCTGCACATTATGCCTTTATTAATACTGTAATCAGTTTTACCCTAGGTTAAATAGTTATTTTATTTTTTAATATCTAAAAATATTTTAAGCATAAGAATGAATGAGGAAATCAGAACGTTTTTCTCATCCCCTGTAAAATTTATGAAATGGCGCTTACGATGTTTTACCGGGAAGGTGTCGATATATGACTGGAGCAGAAAGTGATAGTCGCCATTAAACCTGCACAAATGTAGCTTTCTTACGATAAGCAGGTCTAGAAAGCAAGTTGATTTTACTAATTGCATAGGTGGTATTAGGGCTAATAGGGTTGAGACCCATAAATACTTTAATGATATTCTAAACACTGAGGGTACGTCAATGGAGCACATTGACAAATTGATTGGGAAGGCTGGGCATGCTCTCCATTTGGTTAGAAGAGTGTTGGGAGATAGCACAAAGGAAGTAAAAGTCAAATTTGGTTTCCCTTTAGGCAGGGGTTATCTTGGGAAATTGGGCTGCAATGCTTCTCTCTCATAGGTTGAGTGTCTCAGACATGTCACGGAATTAGGGTTGGACTCACTATATCAGAGGCGGGTTTTCACAGTGTTTTTCACAGTTTATCAGTCTTTTTCACAGACTGCTGAAAATTCCCTTCAAACTGAAGGAGGTTGGGGCACAAACACACTCATATTACTGGTCTTTTCTTCCAAGGGTCATTCAACAATGGAATTGTCTCAGTGAGGATAATGTGAGTAAGTTTCTTCAAGAAGATGCCATTATAGCAGGTATGCAATATTTGGCTGAATAGATGTTATGCTGCAGGTTCCTTGGGGCTTCAATGGGTTATAAATTATGTATGAGAATCATTCTTTCCACTGCCAATTTGGCCTATCAGGGCTGCTTGCAGTGTACTCAATTAGAATTAGGATATAAAACAGCATTGCCTTGCAAGACACCCAGTGCAATTTATTTTTAGCAACAAATATGCTAAAATCGCTTTCTAGTTTCATGATGACTCAGGAACAACTTTGACGATATTGAGAACGGAGCCAACTTATTGATCAAAATCCGAAGTTATATAAGATTCTCATCTACTGTAGTCCTGCATACATGTAGTTACTTGTATTGGCAGAGAATTGTATCTTTGTAGGATTGCAATAGTGTTGTTATTACATTACTATTTGAGCATAATATGTCATTTTATGATGAATTGGAAGCATATCAGTTCCAGTGTGCTTTTTACTGTTTGGTATCTGACTAATGTGTGATGGTCAGAAAAAGGCTGGGAAGCACTGTGTTAGGTTATTAGATTATGAAAGTCTAATTGATAACTTTGCTAAAGGGAAAACAAGTCCCAATTTAGTTTGTTTTTAATGTTCCAAAATGAATTTACTATTTGTAATATTATACTCCAATGTATTTTTAATGTTTAATAATCAGCGATAACCATATTGACTAATGCATTTTTTTATTAAGTAACACTATTCTAACATAAACCAACCAAGAAAGGGAGACACAAGGAACTAACACTGAAAACTAACCAACATAAAATTACAACTGCCTGGCAAAATTTAAATTTGCTGATGTTTGTGTTTTATTAAATATGAAAACTCAAAGTTATTGGTATAACGTTATTTCCCCATGCTTCACATTTTTAGGACCAGCAGTAGAGTGGCTACCAGAGTAATAAACATGCATGAAGAATGTACATTTTAGGATCTAGGACTAGTGAAAATATCTCGAGGGGCCTCAAAATTGAACTGCACCTGGGGCCTTTCAAGTGCTAAATTGGCCACCAAGTACAGTATTACTCCCACCTTGAACCAATGGCTAAAGTACTAAATAAAGAAGTTGATGTAATTGTAATTGACATGAAAGGTTGTGAGAATCATAATTTTAATTTGCAAGTAATGTGAAAGTTGGAAGGAAGAATGGAGCAGTAATATAAATTTGGAAGGGTAGTAATTATAGTAGAGGAGTAAACGTCATAAGCTAGGTTGTAATGGTGAATTACACAGGAATGATAATAAAATACCTCCTAAAAGAATTAAGAAGAATAAAATTTTAATTCTATGAACATGAAATGGCTAGAATTTCTGCAGTTAGAGAAATTCTCAATTTATGAAAAGGGATGATGCAGTTGAATTAATATAATGGTAACAAATCCTAATAGTATAATTGGGACTGCTATTATTTCTAGGAAAAGTTCTTATATAACAATGGAGATGTGAAGTTTATTGCACCATGGAGATAAATTGAATAGAACAAAATATAACAAAACCAATTTATCTAAAATAGGACTGCACTATAAAGACCTACTAAGAGAAATTATTAAATTAAAACAACTAAACTTTTTTGTTCTTGGTTAGTTGTCCTTCCTTCCTCATTTATGTGGCTGGTTGGTGATAGGTCCTTGGTGAGTTTCACACCTGTTGAAAAAACTCTTCCTCTGTAGATAGGCACCAACGTTTTACAAGAAGGTTTTTGGTTTTTCAAGGTAACTACCACATTTAATGTTTGGGTTAATAGGGATAGCTAGTTGAGCTATCACTTATGGTAGTGACTGATAGTACATTGATAATGTAAAATACTCTAGCTTAGTATTTGTTAATAAAGTAATAGATATTAGGTTAGAAATAAATGATGTAAATTATATTGGAGAGGGAATTTAGAGAAGATAAAGTGCAAATATTTTTTGAAGTTGTAAATTTTCTACATACAGTAGATGTTTATAAATGCATTAACAGTTTGCAGTCAACCAGCAACTTTAAAATGAAAAATCATAAAAACTTTAATTTCCCAATAGGGGAGACAAAAAGCATGTTTTAATAATAATAAACCCACCAGCAAAAATTGCATACCTGGAGTTTAGATTTGACAATTCTAAAAAAAAGAAGAATAAATAAAAAGGAAAGAAATCAAATGAAAATTAACTATTGAAATAGTTCAATCCCCTGATCAAATAACCATACTTACCCATTCAGTACAGAAATTGGCAATTAGATATCTGTGCAAATAAAAACATAAATGTCCTGAAACAAAAAATGCTAGTCCCAAATAATAATAAATTTTAATCATTGTAAACACAAAAGTGAAATGTAAGCTTGGGATAAAATAAAGGAATGTAATCTTTCAACAAATTACCCTTGAGCTTTTCCACAAGTCCCACAATTCCAATAACTGTAAATTTAAAGCAACCAATAAATTAGAAGACTAATCAGAAAATGCAGAAAATTAATTAGAAAAAAATTAATGAAAAAAAGCTGACCTTAACCCTTTTCTCACAACTGGGCCAAATAAAGAAATGAACCACAAGACACACTAAGCCTAAAACAATTTTTGCATTCTGTCACATAAATAAAATCTTTTGAGCATGAAGCACAAGAAGGTCGGGGAATGAAAAACCGCAAATAGAGATCATTGTAAAGGATTGTTTTCAAAATTAAATTTCATTTGTGCATCATAGGAATTATCTTATCTTTGCTATGTACCATTGCAATCATCTCTACTTTTGGCCCCCTGCCCTTCTCACACTTTGTGCTCAAAGGGCTCCTCCCCATGAAAACGATACATATCGATTCTGTATTTCAATTCCCACCAAAAATTGCAGTGGACAATACACAGCAACAAAATGCCTTCAATCCAACCTCAAGAAACAAGGCATTGCATTAGCAACTTGGGCCACCAAATAATAGAACCAGCTGCTAGGCTGCTGCCAGGAGGGGCCTACAAACATAGTTACCTCTCATAATGCAGTATAATCCTCAAGAAAACTAGGGACATTGAAATTAGTTGGAAGGAGCACTACAAAAGACAAATAGGAGTGATGAATTCATTTGTATGCCTTAATTGTGAGGGGATGTTGAAAACAAATTTCCAAAGTGACCATTGCCACCTAGGGATGGTTTTAAATAATTGAGAGTAAAAAACATGCAACCTTTATATGCTACTATGGTGTATGGTTTTGTCAGTACAGTGTACATATTCCCTTTAATGTTTTTGGAAACCTTTTTTTAAATTCAATTGCATGATTTTGATAGTTTACTGATTCATTTACAATAGGTATACTTCTAAACTTAATTTATATTTACTTGGTTCATTTCTGGTTTTGATGTTTAAGTGTATTTGTATTGTGTACTACCCTAGCGGTGACACTATATTCATTGGAACACATGGCTGCCTCATGCAGGTTATAGGCCAGTCTAACAATTAAAGTTAAAACAGTATGAAAAGGAACAAAACCATTTCATGAAAATGCAAGATCCTGCTTGCATAACGTCGTTACCTTCACTCCAAAAAAATAAGTAGTGTTTAAATTATGTTTGTTATTTAAGGAATTTTTGCTGTATAATAACCTGAAAGATTTTTCTAGGAAACCCTCAACAAGGAGCCACCAAAGAAGAGGAGTAGTCAACTAGTACTCAGAAGACAACAAACGCTGAGATTACACTGGTATTGTTACTTTTACTATAGTTTTAATTTTAACTAAATTTACTTTAAGCAAAAAAGAATTCTTTTAGCTCTAAAAGAATTATGAGGGGAGGAATGTCAACTACCCAATGTGACTCTCCCCAAGTAACCCTCATCAATTATTAAAATCACTACTCTTATCAACTAACCCATGTAACCCTCTCCAAGTAATTTTCACCAAACCCTCACACAAAAGCCCCTATTGATTTAATTACATAAATCATTGCAAAAAGGAATGTAAAAACGCCCAAGATCCAACCAAATTAGAGAAAAATAAAGATATCTACAGTAATTAAAAATATGTATTAACATAATAACCATACAGACAATGGCCAAAATACCTTAAAATCCAACTGTAATAAGAATCCCTCTAAAATGAAGAATTATTACCCTAAGTGACCCCTGCATGATGACTAAAATTGAAAAGAAAATTGTTATTTCCCATGTAGATAAATGACTGCCCATTATTAATACCAATTCAGGAGAGTAACAACCTTTAATGAAAGACATCTGTCGCCAGCATAAAGAGAATATAAAAATAGCAGACAGAGAAGGGAGAGATGTTGACGTAGAGCAGAGCAGATCAGACTTAGAGCAGAACATGACAGATGCTGACATAGTGAGAGAGAGAGAGGGAGAGAGAGAGAGAGAGGGAGAGAAGGAGAGAGGGACAGAGAGGGAGAGAAGGAGAGAGGAAGAGAAGGAGAGAGGAAGAGAGAGGGAGGGAGAGAGAGGGAGGGAGAGAGAGGGAGGGAGAGAGAGAGAGAGGGAGAGAGTTTGTTTGTTTGGGTTTTAGGGCCCATCGACAACAAGGTCATTAGGGCCCAGAAAGACAGTCACCATGGTGGGGGTGTAAATGGCCATCCCACCATGATAACAATAAATAAGGACAAAAAACCCCTAACAATAATAAGAATAAAAAGGCAATAGCCTAATAAATAATGTGAAAAATTAATAAAGACTAAAGCCAAAACAGACATAAAAATAGAACCACACATAACAAGAAAAGTGGCAAAAGCCAAAACAGAAATAACAATAAAAGTGGCAAAAGCAAACACAGAAATAACAATAAAAGTGGCAAAAGCCAAAACAGAAATAACAATAAAAGTGGCAAAAGCCAAAACAGAAATAACAATAAAAGTGGCAAAAGCCAAAACAGAAATAACAATAAAAGTGGCAAAAGCCAAAACAGACAATAATAAACGTGGCAAAAGCCAAAACAGACAATAAACGTGGCAACAGCCAAAACAGACACATAAATAAAAGGCAAAAGCTAAAATAATACAAGAATAAATGCAAAAACTGTCTAAAAAACCGAGTATAAATAAAATTTTGTGAAAGAGGCCACTAAGTGCTGTCTGTGGAGAAAGGCCTCACATACTGTGGTCTCCAGGAAGATCAAATGATCCACTGGAGACCTGCCAGCATCGAAGCCACACTGGGCATTGGCCAGAAGGTTGTGCCGTTCCAGATACCACACCAGGCTTGTTTGTTGTTGTTGTTGTTTGTTGTTGCTTTAGGGCCCATCAACTACAAAGGTCATTAGGGCCCAGAAAGACACATCACCATGGTGGGGGTGTAAAAGGCCATCCCACCATGATGGCAATAAAAAGGGCAAAAGGCCAATAAAAGTAATAACAATAAAAACGCAATAGCCTAATAATTACTCAAAAAAAGAAATACAGGCAAAAGCCAAAACAGACATATAAATAAAGGCAAAAGCCGAAACAGACATATAAAAAGGCAAAAGCCAAAACATACATAACAATAAAAGTGGCAAAAGCCGAAACAGAGAAGAATAAATGTGGCAAAAGCCAAGACAAACACAGAAATAAAAAGGCAAAAGCCGAAACAGACAGAATAATAAGTGTGGCAAAAGCCAAAACAGACAGAATAATAATTGTGGCAAAAGCCAAAACAGACATTACAATAAATGTGGCAAAGGCCAAAACGAATACAGACACAAAAAGCAAAAGCCATATAATTCAAAAATAATTAGAAAAGGCGTCTAAAAGAAATATCATAAAATTCAAATTTTGTGAAAGAGGCCAGCCTCTTTCACAAATACTAGCAAGCTCTCCACTGCCTGAGGGTTATCCCCAAGTGATGTGGAGAGCTCTGCGCTGACTCCCAGTCGCCATCTAAGTTCTTGGTATCTCTCACAGTGACTAAAGATGTGCGCCACTGTGAGAGGCTCCCAACAGAAGTCACACCATGGCTGATCCTCACCCCGTAGAATGTAAGAGTGGGTGAGGAAGGTGTGACCAATTCTCAGCCGAGCAAGCACAACCTCCTCCCTCCGCGATTGGCGGCACGAGGACACCCAGTGCACTGGAGTGTCCTTCAGTGTGCGGAGTTTGTTCGTGGTCTCCGCAAACCACTGGGCCCGCCATTGGTCGTGGACGGCCCGCCGCACCATCGGGAGTGCATCGGAGGAGGGGACAGCAGTGTTTGGTATATCTGGCAAGTGGGCCACCTGACGGGCATGGGCATCCGCCCTCTCATTGCCCATGATGCCAACATGCCCTGGGACCCACATAAACAACACTGTCTTGCCCTGCTTACGAATCACAAGCAGCAATCTGTGCACACCCTGGATGATGGCATGTCTGCCATATAGGGTGTGCAACAGCTGAAGGGAGCACAAGGAGTCAGTCGCAACAACAAAGTGTCTGTCATTCAACACTTGGATGAGCTCCAGTGCCCTGTGGAGAGCTGTAAGCTCTGCAGTTAAGACACTGGCAACGCCTGGAAGGCGGCCCCCCATGAGATGACCAGTTGTAAAGACTGACAAACCCACATAGGAACCATCCTTCGACCCATCCGTGTAAATAAAAACATGGCCTCGATAGGTCCAAGAGAGGCGTCCGAACTCTTGTTGGTACAATGACCTATCGGTACTGGTTTTGGGTAAGGCTGCAAGCATTAAATTTAAACTTGGCTCTGGCACTGTCCAGGGCGGCACAGAGGCCGGCAGTACAGGCTGCACCCTAGGTAGAGTCACACCCAGGCCGGCAAGACAGTCCATCCAACGCACACCGAATGGAGGGGGAACCCCCTGGCGGCGGTTGAATGGCCGTCTCACAATGTCACTGAAGACGGCCGGGTGTGTAGGGTGCTGTGGCTGACCCTTCAGCCGCAAAATGTATGCAGCTGCCAGGCACTGCCGCCGCACAGTCAATGGTGGTTCACCAGCCTCAGCATAAAGGCTGAGTACTGGACTTGTGCGGAACGCCCCAATGGACAACCGGATGCCAGCGTGATGAACACTGTCCAGCATCCGGAGAGTAGATGGAGCGGCCAGGCCATATACGCCGCAGCCATAATCGAGACGGGATCGAACGAGTGATCTGTATAGTCGAAGCATCACCGTTCGATCTGCCCCAAAACCAGTTCCCTGCAGGCACCGCAGAATATTAAGGGAGCGAAGGCACTTGGCCTTCAGCTCCTTCAAGTGCGGGACCCATGTCAGACGGCTGTCAAAACGGAGACCAAGAAAGCGGGCCGCCTCTACAACTGGCAGGAGGCGGCCATCCAGGGTAAGCTGAGGCTCAGGGTGAAGCCCTCGCTTACGACAGAAATGCATGACAGTTGTTTTGTCAGGGGAGAACTTATAGCCACGCGAGGCAGCGAACTCGTGGGCACTGTTTAGTGCGAGTTGCAACTGGCGCTCAATGCTGTGCATCGTGGCAGCCCGGTACCTGATTGAGAAGTCGTCCACAAATAGGGACGACTTGACGGGGGGGGTGAACAGAGGATGGTAGGCCGTTCACCGCAACAGCAAAAAGCGTCACACTCAAGACGCTCCCCTGTGGGACACCATTCTCCTGCAGAAAGGCAGAGGAGTAGGTGTTACCCACACGCACTCTGAAGGTCCGTTCGGACA
>JAAFCE010001963.1:23275361-23300712 GCA_013389805.1 Trigoniulus corallinus | reverse complement strand
AGGACACCCGCCCCACTGTGGAAGTGGTAGGTGTCCCTACTTTCTTTCCACCTGTCTCACCCACCACCCTCTCCATGGAGGGGGCTGGCTGGACTGAGACAGGGAGGGAGGCCTTCACAGGAGATGCCTCTCTTTCATGAGCAGCATCTGGGGCCTCCAAAGAAACTGGCACCGCCATTATTGGGGGGCCCATGCATGGGCCAGAGGCGGTGGTGGAGCCGGAAATAGCCGTGGAAACGGGGTCGGGGTCCGTCTGGCAGCCAATGCTTGCACAGACCGGCACTCCGTGGACCCCACGGGCCCGAGAGGGCGTCAAACGGATGAGAGGGGGGAGTTGAGGTAGTGTGTCTGTCTGGGTGCAGACAGACGACACAGCAGCTGCCTTGGCAGCACCCGCATAGGACACCGCACGACTGGGGGTCCCTGGCAAGGCTAGCAGCCGCCGCGCATCCGGAAAGCTGATACCCTTCTGGACACGCAACTCCTGGATTGCGCGCTCCTGCAACCAAGTAGGGCAGTCCCGAGAAGACGCGGGGTGGTTGCCCTTACAGTTCACACAGAAAGGTGCAGTCTTACAAGACTCTGGGGAGTGGTCTCCCTGCCCACAAGTGCCACACATGGCCTTGGCAGAACAGGAATTCTGGCCATGGCCATAACGTTGGCACTTGAAACACCGAAGCGGGCTCGGTATGAAAGGACGCACAGGCAAGCGGAGGTAGCCAGCCATGATGTACTCTGGCACCTTGGGCCTACCAAAGGTCAGCACCAAGGTGTCAGATGGCCGGGATTCTCCATCCCGTTGGACAGAGGTGCGGCGGACAGCCACCACACCCTGGTCCCTGAGCTCCTCCGCTATTTGCTCCTCTGACTCCCCACGCAGATAGGGGCACCGCACCACACCTCTGCTGGTGTTTAAAGTGCGATGTGGTTCGACCACAACGGGGATGTCACCGAGTTTCCGCATTTTCAATAATGCTTCGGTCTGGTGATTGGCAGATGCCTCCACCAACAAGGTGCCATTGCGCAGTTTCTTGACCGAGGTCACATCACCGGCAATGCCCTTGATGGCTTTGGCGATAAGGAAGGGCGACGCCTTCCCCAAGGATGCACCATCCTCCCCGGATATGGAAAGAAACCGGGGAGGGTAGGAAGAAGGAATAGAAGTGCTTTTGACTGCACCTGAGGCTTCCTTAGATGCAGGAACACGCTTTGCATCAGCGGTGGAGCCCTGCACCTTAAGGCTAAGAGGCCGTTGCCTCTTGTTAAGGGCAGGTGCTGATGTATTTGAAACCACAGGGGCATTCCCTGATCCAGTTGGGTAACTGGGGGAACGCGGCCTCTTAGTTGGAGCAGTGCTCGTCTCCATTAACTCACTGGCAGCGGGCCCACTTAGTTGAGTGGGACCGGGCCTGCCATCTTCCGGCTCAACACAAGTCATTGAAACTAAAGAAGGGGGAGGGGTGGGGTTTTTTGAAGAGGCCCCCAGCCTCTGGGTTATAGTTGCCATAATTGTTGTAAATTATTATTTCGCTGCCCGCAGGTCTCACCCACCACCGAGCCCAACGAGGGGACGCCCATTCGGGTCGTCGAGACTACTCGGACAGGATACCGTTAGGGTGGCATAATCCCCGAGTACCGGACCATTGGCATCGGGGTTGACTGCCGGTCCACTTACAGTCACCCTAGGAGGCATAACCACTTATGCGCCCCCAGCCGATTGACCAAGACCGAGCTACTGCCTTGGCCTCCCGTTTGCCCCGGAAGCTGTGGCCAAAGTGATGTGTTGGATGTGTAGGGCCGCAGCCCTAGACCCTCCTCAATCACCAGGATCCGCTTTTCCCAGGGTACGGGTCTCCACGCACGGCAAACACGCGGGTAGGCGTTTGTTTACGGTCACCTCAGTGAGGAGCCTACGTCGACCGAGAACAAGTCAGACCGAACACTAGAACAACAACGATGTTGGTATCGTCCTGTCCAGAACACGTCGTAGACAAAGACGATAGTGGTGTTGTCCAGCCAGGGGCAAGAAAAAGTCACCCCGTTTTGTCGCCTCTTACGACATGCAGGTATGCAGTGTGCCTATTCTACCCCGGGCACACACGGGTAACCACACCAGGCGCCAGTTCACCATGCGTACCATGGTTTTGCAAAGACAGTTCATCAATGAAATGGGTCTGAAATTTTCTGGAAACCTACTATCCTTCCCAGGTTTTTGCAGTGGGATGATAGTAGCCTCTCGCCAACCTACAGGGATTTCATGCTGCTGCCAATATAGTTGAATACCTCAATTAGGTATATAACGCCTTTCTCTGGTAGGTGTCGTAGCAATTGATAGTGGATGTTATCTGGTCCAGGGGCAGTGTCCCTGGCTCTTTCTAGAGCTGCCCACAGCTCCCAAGGGGTAAATGGACTGTTATACCCCTCGGCGACACCCCCAGCAAAAGTATGTTGGTGGCGTTCAGCAGCCTCTTTAATATGCGTAAATGCTGCTTGTAGTGCCGGGAACTGGAGACAGCTGCAAACGTCCTTGGCAGTTCCTCAGCCACTTCACACAGCAGAAGGCAATGTCTCCCTTGTACAACGAGACCTGAGCCACATGATGGTAAACATCTGTCTTGGATCTTCCTCAGCTTTTCCCAGACTTTCTTGGAGGGCGTGTGATGGGCGTGCATGTACTGACTCCATGAAGAGCGTTTGGCCTCCATGATCACCCGTGGTGCATATGCCCAGGCTCAGAGAAAGTCGATATGGTTGGCCTCAGTAGGACGACATTGGAAGCAGCGAAGGGCTCATCGGCGAGCCCGAATTGAACTTCGACAATCCTCTGTCCACCATGGCACCCATGCTCGTGGTGGGTTACACAAGCTCTGGGGGATGGATGCCAATGCCGCCCCGCCCACCACCTCTGTGAAGTGACTCACTAGGTCATTGACCCCATCGAAATCACACAGTGGGCAAAAGTAGATACGGCGGGCGCACTCCTCCCAGTCTGAATGACGCAGACACCACCGTGGTGGGTGTTGGGGTAATGCCCTATCTCCACTGCAAATCTTGATGGAGAAGTGATCACTTCCACTAGGGTCTGAGAAGACCTCCCACTGCAAACCTGGTGCCCACCCAGGACAGCAGATGGATAGGTCTATACATGAGAGACCACCAGTGGCAGTCATGACATGTGATGAGGCACCTGTGTTTAGAACAATGAGGCCATTATGTGACACCTATTGTTCCACAAGTCGCCCTCGGGGGTTATGACTGTCCGAGCCCCGTTGGCGATTATGGGCATTAAAATCACCCATAATCAAGAAGGGTCTTCGAAGCTCGGCAATGAGGGAGTCGAGGTCTGCCCATGGGATATCAATCCCAGGAGGCATGTAGAGGGAACATAGAGTGGTGGGCACATCCAGTTGAAATGAGACTGCCACTGCTTGCAGAGGCGTCTGCAAAACCACTGGCACATACATGCACCCATTCCGGATAAGGATAGCCACCACTCCCACAGGGTGGCTTCCTTGCTGTCCGGTGTCTGCATATACAGTTTACCCCGTAACAAAATGGGGGTATCACTTTGACATAGGATCTCCTGGAGGGAGATGCAGACGGAGTTGTGCCTTGAGATCAGCAGTGCGATCTCATCCCTCTTGTGGGAAAACCCTTGACAGTTCCATTGTGGGAAATTTACCATCAAGTGGACTTAGGCGGCTTGTTCCTATTCCTCCCTCTTCTCCGCCCCACTGCAGAAAAGGTAGGGACGCTTTCAATTGGTTCGTCCTCCTCCATCTCGAAGGAGGAATCCCCATCTTGCCCCAGTTTGGGCATGAAACCACCCCACGTTCTCTGCCGTTGGCTAGAGAGCTTCGGTGGACGAACCAAGGACACCCGCCCCACTGTGGAAGTGGTAGGTGTCCCTACTTTCTTTTCTCGTGTTTCACCCACCACCCTCTCCATGGAGGGAGCTGGCTGGGCTGAAACAGGGTGGGAGGCCTTCAAGGGAGATGCCTCTCTTTCATGAGTGGCATCTGGGGCCTCCAAAGAAGCTGGCACCGCCATCATTGGGGGGCCCATGCATGGCCTACAGGCGGTGGTGGAGCCGGAAGAGGCAATGGAAATGGGGTCGGGGTCCGTCTGGCAGCCAATGCTTTCACAGACCGGCACCCCAGCAACCCCATGGGGCCGATTGGGCGTCAAAAGAATGAGAGGGGGGAGCTGAGTAGAGTGTCCGTCTGGGTACAGACAGAGAGCACAGCAGCTGCCTTGGCAGCACCTGCATAGGACACCCCACCACTGGGGGTCCCTGGCAAGCCTAGCAGCTGTCACGCATCCTGAAAGCTAATACCCTTCTGGACAAGCAACTCCTGGATCACACGTTCCTGCAGCCAAGTGGGGCAATCCCGAGAAGAAGCAGGGTGGTTGCCCTTACAGTTAATACAAAAGACTCAGGGGAGTGGTCACCCTGCCAACAAGTGCCACACATGGCCTTGGCAGAACACGAATTCTGTCCATGGCCAAATCGCTGGCACTTGAAGCACCGGAGTGGGCTTGGGATGAAGGCACGTACAGGCAAGTGGAGGTAGCCAGCCATGATGTACTCTGGCACCTTGGGCCTACCAAAGGTCAGCACCAAGGTGTCAGATGGGTGGGATTCTCCATCCCGTTGGACTGAGGCATGGCAGACAGCCGAAACACCCTGGTCCCTAAGCTCCTCTGCTATTTTCTCTTCTGATTCCCCATGTAGGTCAGGGCACTGCACGACACCTCTACTGGTGTTTAAGGTGCGATGTGGTTCAACCACAATGGGGATGTCACCAATCTTCCACATTTTTAGTAATGTGTCGGTCTGGTGGGGGATAGATGCCTCCACCAACAAGGTGCCATTGCGCAGTTTCTTGACCGAGGTCGCATCACCGGCAATGCCCTTGATGGTTTTGGCGATAAGGAAGGGCGACGCCTTCCCCAAGGCTGCACCATCCTCCCCAAAGATGGAAATAAACTGGGGAGGATAGGAAGAAGGTATGGATGGTTGTTTGAGTGCACTTAAAATCGTGGAAGCAGGAACATGCTGTGCTTACGTGGTGGAACCCTGCACCTTAAGGCTGAGGTCGCTGCCTCTTGTTAAGGGCAGGTGCCAATGCCATAGACGCCACAGGTTCGTTCCCTGATCCAGTTGGCCTACTGGGGGAATGTGGCCTCTTTTTTGGAGCAGTACATGTCTCCATCAGCTCAGTGGCAGCTGGCCCACTCAGTTGGGTGGGACCGAGCCCGCCATCTTCCAGCTCAACACAAGTCCATAAAAGTAAAGAAGGGGGAGGGGTGGTGTTATTTGTAGAGGCCCCCAGCCTCTGTTTTATAGTTGCCATAATTTGAAATAATTATGTATTCGCTGCCCACAGGTCTTACCCACTACACGGAGCCGTACACGGGGATGCCCATTCGGGTCGTCAAGACTACTCGGACAGGATACCGTTAGGGTGGCATAATCCCGGAGTACCGGACCATTGGCATCGGGGTTGACTGCTGGTCCACTTACAGTCACCCTAGGAGGCATAACCACTTATGCGCCCCCACATATAACCACTTATGAATAAAAGCAAGTATTTACTGATTAATTTCAGTAAATACTTCAAAGTGAACACGCTGGTGAGGGAGTAACTTGAAACGTCAAGAAATCAATATAGAAGTGAAGAAAAAGGATGTGTGCACTGTTCACATGCATGTATTTCTGAAGCTATCATATTTCTTGATGCATGACGGCCCATGGATGGTCTTTACCCATTGCTCTACTGCAATCTTTCGACCATAGGCAGCCAACCTGTTGTGTAAATAGCCTTTCCAGTCATTAGCAACCCAAAACCCATTGTGCTGAACATTCATATATGCCTGTTTCATGCATTTGGTGTCCCACACAACATTAATCGCTTAGGAATTATCATCATCATATCCTTATCCCGCCTGTGGCAGGATCAGGTCAGCGGGTTCTAGCCAGAGGCAGATCCAGGAGGAGCAATGCAGCAATTGCTCCCCCTCCATGCCTCAAGGGGGCACATATTTCATCTGATGCATTATTCAATTTTGCATCTGATGATGCATTTTCCCATTGCAATCCCCATTTCTATACTGCCAGTCCAACAGTTACTGTCCAATCCAGTGTGCTAAACCAGCAGTTCTCAGGGAACAGTAAACTGTGACATTTTACTTCACAGAACACTTACAATTCAACATAAACTTTAAAGCAGGTTGTACCCTTTCTACACTTGGTACTTACTACCACTTACATCATCACCATCACACCCTTATCCCGCTTGAGGTGGGGGTCGGGTCTGCGGGTTCCAATCCTCCACTCCCGCCTATCCACCACCAGGTCCCCCTTCACCCTGCATGCCTCCATGTCCCTTTGCACCACCTGCTCCCACGTCCGTTTTGGTCTTCCTCTACTCCTGGTGCCCCCAATTACCCACAGTCCCATAATGAGCCTAGTAATTTCCTCCTCTCTCCTCCTCATCACATGCCCATACCACATCAACCTATTGTTTCTCATCTTTTCGGCGATGTCTCCCACCCCCAAACTACCTCTAACATATTCGTTTCGGTATTTACTACCACTCTATGTAACTATAAAACGTACAACTATGTCATTTGCGTTTGCTGATTGGAATCCTATCCAAAAATTATTTTAAATTGTATCGATTTTCTCCAACACCTTTATTTGTGCATTTAATTTTTTTTTTTTGCAGAACACGAAGTGGTTTCAAGAAACAAGCTTTTAGAACCACTATGCTAAACCACTGAGATAGGACACTGTCGGAGAGGCAGCAGAGGTCCTATTACAATTGCTAGCTAGATGTATACCAAGGGTATCTGAATATTTAAAAATATTTGGGGTACACATTTTGAAGTTTTCCCCTCTGATCCACCCTTCATTCTAGCTCTCCACCCCTGCCTAGCTCCAAACTAGTCCCAAGCTTGTTTTGATTCTCCTCTACCTGATGAAAATGCGTTGCTTTTCATCTCCATCCGCCATTTTTTTTAAAGCTTTTACTTAGAGTGTATTAGTTTTTACTGCAAAGTAAAAGTAAAAGGTTATTCATACCAGTTTAAGCCTTTACTTTTACTTGTACTTTTTACTTCAAGTAAATGCTTAAATTGATACTTAATGCTTTGTAAGACTTTACTTTTTTTATTCATATGGCCCAATATGATTAAAATCTCAAGGTGAGTGAAAATATAAAAAAATATGTTTAGTTTAAATTTACCCTTTGTAAAATATAGCATGTATCCCAAAGGCAATTGATTTTTAAAGAGATGCTTTGGTTTATGGAAGTTTCGCCCCTGACATTTCGCCCCCGACGTTTCGCCCCCGACATTTTGCCCCTGGGTACTTTTCGCCTCCGGAGCTTTCGCCCCCACACATTTCGCCCCTCGGACGTTTCGCCCCCTGAACATTTCACCCCTCGGATGTTTTGCCCCTGGGAGGGTAAATGCCCGGTTTTTTTGTTGCTCTGTTTAATGTAATAAGAGAGTTTGGGCAAACGACGTAAACGCAAACAAAAAAAATTTACGTCGTCAAAGTCTGTTAAGTGATGTTCGTCTGCTAAATTGTACTTAAAAAATTAGCAGCAGAGTTGAATCTTAAAACTACCAACGTAAAATTTGGCGCATGCACGTGACGCTACCTTATGTCCGAATTTTAAAAACGGAGTCGGCAAACATATAGCCAAAATCACATCGATTTGTAGGGCACTAGTGATTTTTTAAATTCATATCATTTTTTTATTAGATGGTAAAGTGAATTTCCAGATATTTAGGCTATGCCTTTCAGAAAGTCTATTAAATTTCTATCGTTGATGTCCTCCACAATGCGTAGCATTCTTGCCGAAATTTCTGAATTTTCACCTTACCTATTTCTTGAAACACTTAGAAAGAGGTCCGAACGAACAATGCTGTTTTCCTAGGTAAAAACGGAATAACAAAAAATAACAAAAGAAACGTCCGAGGGGCAAAATGTTCGAGGGAGCGAAACGTCCAAGGGGCAAAATGTGTGGGGGTGAAAGCTCTGAGGGCGAAAAGTACCCAGGGGCGAACGTTCTGGATCCTGATGTTTTAGCATAAAATTGTTATTGCCTACAAGTATTACTGAAATTATTGAAACATGGAACTGTTATGGACAAAACTGAATAAAAACCATATTACCATATTATCCCGCATATAATATGCACATTTTTCCCCAAAAATTGGATGCAAAGTCTGGGTGCATATTATAGCCTACATAGGTTTAAAAATTTCAGCGATTTTCAGAGGAGAGCTAAGCATGCATAAAATATACTGGATCATCCATCAAAAGCAAGAAAAGAGACACATTTGCTTATTAATCTCATGTAACTTCTATTAGACACTCTTTTGAGTTAAATTTATAAATATATTTAACTACCTACAATTTATTTGCCTTCATACCATAGATATATTAATACAAGCATAGCCAAGATATAATAATAGTAACATACTACTAAAAATGATTATTCTATGTCCAGTTATTCTAAGTCCTGATATTAAAACCTTAAAAATTCTTCCAAATCATCATCTAAAATAACTGGGAACTGGAAAACTTAACCTGCATGTTATACATGGGTATTAATAGTTTTACATTAACATAAGTCTTGAAACTTGGGGTGCATATTATATGTGAGATAATATGGCAAATATATGAAAAAAATTCTTTATGAAGTCTTCTATTATGCCCACATTGGCAATGGATCTAAGGAAGGGAAATTTTATAGAGAAAGTAACACCACTATAATGATCTTGGAGGTAACGAATTCCTGGATGTTATGAATGGTTTCCAAGTTCCTGGCAAAATGATTGTATTGTAAAAAGATTGGATATAATAAACTGGATTTAAAGAATCGATTGATTGGATATAATGAATGATGGACCCTATCATAAATAATTTTTTATGGATTTAACACAAAGTTCTCTTCAACGGTCACCACATAATTGAATTAAACACCACTGGCAGGAATAACTTGTCATACTATTATACCACAATTTTGTTATATTTGGGGTAGTCTCACAGACTATTAGTTAGATAGTGTATCAAGGGATAGAAACAGTTTTCCAGGTTGTAATAAATTCCTGGCTATAGGGAATGTGTTTGTTTGTGTTTTAGGGCCCATCAACTACAAAAATCATTAGGGCCAGGAAGACAATCACCATGGTAGGGTAGAAAAGGCCAACCCACCATGATGATAATAAATCAGGGCAAAAGTCCACCAAGAGGAATAAAAGTCAAAGACAACAGCCAAATAAATAACAAGGAATAAATAAAGGCAAAAGCCAAAACAGATATAAGGACAAAAGGGGCAAAAGCATAAACAAACAGATATAAAACAGACAAAAGCCAAAACAGACAAAGTTAACAGGCAAAAGCCTAAACAGACACAAATAAAAAGGCAAAGGCCAAAACAGACACAGCAAAAATGGGCAAAAGCCTCAACAGACACTAATATAGAAGGGCAAAAGCCAATACAGACACAGAAATAAAAAGGCAAAAGCCAAAAAAACATGAATAAAAGGCAAAGATGCCAGAAAGAAAGGAGCACCTACATTAAATGTTGTTAAAGAGGCCAGCCTCTTTCACAAATACAAGCGAGCTCTCAACCGCCTGGGGGTTATCCCCAAGTGAGGTGGAGAGCTCTGGACTGACTCCCACTTGGCATCTAAGTTCACAGTATCTCTCACAGTAATAAAGATGTGTGCCACTGTGAGAGGCTCCCAACAGCAGTTACATCATGATTGATCCTCACCCCATAGTATGTAGGAGTGGGTGAAGAACGTGTGACCGATTCGCAGCCAAGCAAGAACAGCATCCTCCCTCCTTGACTGGTGGCACGAGGACACCCAGTGCACTGGAGTGTCCTTCAGTGTGCAGAGTTTGTTGGTGGTCAATGCAAACCACACAAACCACCACCATTGTTCATGGATTGCCCACCACACCATCGGGAGAGCATCAGAGGAGGTGACAGCAGTGTTGGGTACATCTGGCAGGTGGGCCACCTCATGGGCATGGTCATCTCCTCTCTCACTGCTCATGATGCCAACATACCCTGGGACCCACATAAACAACACTGTCTTGCCCTGCTGATGAATCGTGAGCAGCAAACTGTGCACACCATGGACAATGGCATGTCTGCTATAAAGGGTGTGCAACAGCTAAAGGAAGGATAGGAAGTCAGTAACAACCACAAAGTGTTGGTGATTCAAACATTGGATGAGTTCCAGTGCCCTGTGTAGAGCTGTGAGCTCTGCAGTTAAGACACTGGCAATGCCTGGAAGGTGGCCCCATATGAGATGACCAGTTGTAAAGACTGGCCAACCCACATAGGTGCCATCCTTTGCCCCATCCATGAAAACAAAAACATGGCCCTGATAGGTCAGAGAGAGGCGTCAAAACTCTTGTTGGTACACTGACCTATTGGTACTGGCTTTGGGGAAGGCTGTGAGCACCCAATTGCAACTTAGCTGAGGTACTGTCCAGGGCAGCATAGAGGCTGGCAGAAAAGGCTGCACCCTAGGCAGAGTCACACCCATGGCGGTGAGACCATCCATCCACCACATGCCAAATGGAGGGGGAACCCCTGGTCAGTGGTCAAATGGTCATTGCAGAGTGTGACTAAAAACGGCTGGGTGTGTAGGGTGCTGTGACCCACCTTTCAGCCACAGACCTTTCTGCCAAGCACTGCCACTGCACTGAGCACTGTACTTGTGTGGAATGCCCCAATGGACAACTGCATGCCAGCGTGATGCACACTGTTCAGCATCCAGAGAGTAGATGGAGCAGCCAGGCCATACATGCCACAGCCATAGTCGAGATCATTAGAGCCACAGTCACAGCGATGATTGGTAGAGCCGAAGCATCACCATTTGATCCACCCCAAAACCAGTTCCCTGCAGGCACTACAGAATATTCAGGGAGTGAAGGCACCTGACTGTAAGGAATGTGACTGCATTCCACTATGAATTCATTATAGCGGGATACAACATTGCATTTAACAAGATAAACCCCAAAAATGCAAAACAGAATAATATTGGCCACCACTGCTCTAGGGGACTGCAAGTGGTCACTGCAGTCACTGTGAAGTGGTCACTTAGTTTAACCCTAGAGAGCTAACCATCATATTACTGTTACACTGTAGCTAATGAGTAGTCTCGCAATCCAACAAAATCAAACACATTTTTTGTAATTAAATCACAAATCATAATCGTCATGCATGCATATACTTTTAGCATAATCCTAAAACATTATTTGGCATATCAAAACATATTTATATTAAAGTAATCATAAATAACACAAACTTCTTCTTGATGGTCACCACCTATTGAATTGAACACTACTGGCAGGAAAACCTTGTCATACTTTTTATTTTACTAGAGCAGAATGCAAAAATCCTGCTTTTTCTTGTCCTAGAGGTGCTTGAGATTTCCCCTAGGAGAGTTTCTTCCAAAATATTTATTATTGAAGTCCTCAATAATCATGGTAATTTTCTTCTCCTGGGATGCAGTCTCATTAAGGGTTGAATGAGACATTTGAGCAAATTTAAATAATCAATTGGAATTTGCTTCATTTTATATGAATTGTGGTAATAAACAGCATAACTATTCACCATAGTAATGTTAATTAAGCCAAAACTATGCACATTGGCCAATGAGACTTTTTTACTATAACTCATGCCGTATTACAACATCCAATCTAAAAACGGGCTGAGGAAGAAAAATGGTGACATCAGAAAAGCTCATTTTCTCCTCATCATCACCACCATAGCCTTATCCCACCTGTGGCAGGGTCGGGTATGCATGTTCTAGCCCTACACACCTGCCTATCTCCCACAGATCCCCATTCACCCCACCATTACTATATCCTCTCCATCTGCAGGAATTAGAGAGATTGAGAAGAAGGAAACAGGATTCTACCTTTTCTATCCTTCACTATAATGACCCAGGGTAAATCTTTAGTCACCCTATTTATGGTCTTGGCCTGTCTACATTCTTCCTTCAACCCATCTTTTGTCTCTGTCATATAGGACTTAATACTAGTTCTAGTTCAGGGGTTTCCAACGAGGTCAGTATCGACCCCCTGGGGATCAATGATGATTTAGGGGTTGATTGGGGGTCGACAGTCGACATTGTTTGTTACTTCTTTCTAGGACCCTTCCTTGTACGATACAAAAAGTCTTTTAAAATGATTAACATGGGTTGTATATGCCACCATAAAAAAAGCATTGACCAATTGGAGCAATCTGCATATTGACTGCCATGCCGTACATGAAAGCCATGAGCCATGTGGAAGCAGGAACATGAGATAACAATTAGTATTTGTATCCTTTGCTATATGAACTTGCATGCCAAGATAAGAAGAGTAAGTCAATTTTAATACTTCCTTTTTTTTAAAAATTCCTTAATTTAAAATTTTAACTTTATTGGTTCTCAAAAATGATTGATGTCACATAAAAAAAATGCCATTAATATTCTGAAGAATATTTAAAATTTGGCTTTATTTCATCACTGCGAAATGCAACACTGCCTTTATGTCTAATTTGTGGAAAAAGTGAAAGACCATTTAACAAGAATCCATGCAGATAAGAAAGAAAACACTGTAGAATACTTTTAATATCTCAAAGCAAAATTTTTAATGTGCTCAAAGAGAGGGATTGAATCATTTTTGACACCATCAACATCTAAGAATTATGATGGAGGACTTGAAGTGTCATATAAAATTTCATATATAATTGCAAAAGCAGGATACCCACATACAGTTGGTGAAAATTTATTATTGCCAGTAGTTTGAGAAGTAATCACTACCATTATGAAAATGAATCCAGAGCCAGTTTTACGAAGTCTTCCACTCAGTAACAATACAGTTCAATGTCATATTGACGAAATGGCAAAAAGTATTGAAGAACATTTGATCTCTGAATTGAGAGTGAGTAAATTTGCCATTTAGCTGGATGAATCAACTTTTGGAAGAAACAGCATTTTAATGACTTAAGTGCTTTATTATAGTAATGCTAAAAAAGAAATAATAGAGGAGCTTTTTGTGCAAACCCCTTCAAAACATATACAAGAGGAGAAGACATATTCCACTGTTTTTAAAATTTTGTCCAGCAGTGTGACATTCCTCTGTCCAACATTACTGCAGCTTCCTGTGATGGTGCACCAGCAATGGTTGGAAAATATCGAGGTTTTTTAGCATATCTCCAAAAGAAGGTGCCAGACATTTTCACTGTTCATTGTGTTTTGCAAAAATATCCAGGAGGAGCTTCACAGTGTTTTAAATTTATGCATCAAAGCTAAAGCTGTAAATGACCATCACTTTGCACAAATGTGTGACCATAATGATGAAATTTACAATAATTTGCTTCTTTGCACAGAAGTATACTGGCCATTCCAAGGGTAACTGTTTGCAGCATTTTGTAGACATTTTTAATACAGTAATAGAATTTTTTCTTGAAGTTGACTACCCCATGGCGACACAGCTAATACAATTTAAAAAACATATATTCTATTTGGCAGATATCTATTCACTATTCAATGCTGCACAAAACAAACTGCAAGGAAGAGACGTCAATTTCATTGAAGCTAGAATGATCATCTTTAGTTTTCGTTCTAAAATTGACTTGTTTATATCGACATTGAATCGAAAACAATTTCGTTACTTTGATAACTTAAGGCGATTGTCTATTATTGAAAAGGACTGTATTTCCTCAGAAGATATATTCTTATATACATGCCACTTGCAAAATGTTAAAGAAGATTTTAATGTTTGCTTTCAAGACATTGAAAATTTAAATGTGCCATCATGGCTCATAGAACCACTGCTCTTGGACATAAGCGATCTTGATATTGTGGTACAAGAAGAGTTGATTGCATTGAAGGAAGATATTCAAGATCAAGTCTTATTCAAAACACATGAGTATGCAAAATTTTGGAATTTAAAAGCCATCCGAGAGAAATATCCTCAAATAAAAATTGTTACTGAACCAATATTATTAACCTTTCCCTCATTTTACCTAGTAGAAGCAGGCTTTAGTAAAGTCAATAGCTTGCTAGAAAGAGCAACAAACAGGTTGAATATTGTTGAATGAGGTGATTTAAGAATTCTGTTAAGCAATTTTATTCCAGATTTTAAAAATATTGTATCAATACATCAGGTACAGCCATCACATTAATTAAAATGTAACTTCTGTGCAATTATAAAATGACAATTTGTTTATCCAAACTTGTTATACATTTGTATAATTCAAAATTAAATAGCGGAAAAAAGATAATAAACCATTTTTTCTAACTTTGGTTCATATTCTCAGTTTAATTGTTATCTTTAAGTGACTTGTGTGCAGTTATTTTGATTATGAGGTTTATGTTATATAGCTGTTATAGAAAAAAATTTAAGGGGGTGAATGAACTAGCCCATTATCTTAAAGGGGGTCAATCCAACAAAACGGTTGGGGACCCCTGTTCTTGTTGAATACACTGCAAGCAGCTGTGATGGGCCAAATTGGCAGTGGAGAGAATATCTCTCATTCCTAAAAATTCACTCATTCTAAAATCCTAAGGAACCTGAAGCATAGCATCTATTCTCCCTTCCCTATCAATTTGTCAGTGTGCTCCTTCCAGGTGCCCTGAGTGTTTAAGATAACTCCAAGGTGCTTGTGGTGTCAATCCTTTCAACCCTCACACCACCTTTGCTATAAGAAAAATCAACATGCTTTTTAGACCTCCTTATTCTAAGAAAGCCACAGTTGTGCAGGTTCAATGGCAACTCCCACATTCTACTCCAATCATGTATCTTGTTTAGGTCTTGCTGCACTTCTGTGCATGGAGACAACCCTTATTCCACCACCCTTGCCACGCATGTGTCATCTGCAACTCCCTGATGTCGCAGGTGTCCATTTTGATGGTACCCCATCAAAAAGTACTCTCTGCTGCCTGCCATGCAGGTAGGCCTTTATCCACTGAATAAACTTACTATTAATCCCTAACTTGGACATTTTTGAAAGAAGCTTGTCATGGGGTACCATGACAGAGGCCTGTTCAAAATCCAGGAATATAATATCAACCTGCTTACCCTTATCTAGAGCATTTTGAATGTATTCAAGTAGACAAGCCAGTTGAGTGTCACATGACTCCCTTTCCTAAACCCATGCTGATTATCACTAAGGATGCCATTTACCTCCAAATATCCCATAATATGTGAGAGTAATATATGCTCAATAGACTTACATACCACACTCATTAAAGAAACTGGCCTGTAGAACTTAGTATCCCCTGATTTGAAGACTGGCACAACGTTTGCCTGCTTCCAGCTAGATGGAACAATGGCACTGTCTAATGATTTTTTAAAATTTTCCACCAAATAGTAGATTACAATCCTTGAGAGTCTTTGTAGAATTAATGGAGATATGTTATCAGGGCCCCCAGCCTTATGGACCACTAATTTATTCAAAAGTTTCTCAATCCCCTCTCTTGTAATAACAACCTCCTCCATTTGCCCTTGATAGTCATTTACTGACACTGGTGAAAAATCATCTCTAATATTTGCAAATATGTTTGAAAAAGTCATAAAAAATATTTCCACTTATAAGGCTATCATTAATCATATAAGGCTATCACTTATAAGGCTATCATCAGCTGGAACCCTATAACCCCCCTTTCTACACTTTTTGAGCTACCCCCCCCCCCAAGGTTTTGGATTGCTCTTCAGCTTTTCCCCCAAATATCCCTATTGAATTTCTTGTAGGCCTTTCTAATAAGAGCTTTTGCCCTTTTCCTGGCTCCCTTATAAACGACCTCACTATATATTTCTGACTCTTCTCTGCCTAAGCAAAGCTGCGTACACTTCCTGGGTATACCATTCTGGAAAAGCACTCTCTGTCTTCTTCTTAATAGGGACAGTCTGTCTTGCACCTTCTTCTAGAAGTGCTAAGAATCTTTGCCAAGACTCTTCAACACTGCAAGCATTTGAAGTGTCCTGAAAATCATTCAACTGGGCTTCAACATCAGACCTAATCAACTCCCAATCAACTCTGTGAAATTGAAAAGTCTCCCTGCTTACTGTGAAATACCTTGGTAGCCTTTTCACTATCTCAACTCTAACTGCAGCATGATCACTAATTCCCTTAATGCACCTCAAATCCTTGATGGAGCTAGGCACATTAGTAAAAACTAGGTCTAAAATCCCTCCCCTCTCATGAGTTGACATGGTCACAACCTGCTCTAACCCAACACAGCACAGTTGCTCCAAGAAGAAATTAAGTAAAGCTGAAAGAGCAGAGTTTCCACTTGATTGCATTCTGTCCCACTTCACTGCTGGAAGATTGAAGTCCTCACCTAGAATGACTGTTGGGACCACCTTCCTATGATTGAGGATCTCCAAAGAATGTGCCTATCTCAACAATGGATTTGGATCAATTCATGGTGGATGGTAGAAGGCAATGACATGAATCCCCCCTGCTGACCCAGAAACACTACAACACAGCATCTCACAGTCCCCCTCAAACCCTGATTCCCTAATACTTTTCAATGATTTGTCTATAGCTACGAACACCCCACCCCCTCCACCTGCTTCCCTGTCTCTTCTATACACTATGTGCCTATCAGGAAAAATCTCAGTCGATTGTATATCATCCTTTAACCATGATTCAGTGCCAATAACAATATCAGTATCCCATGTAGCAGCAAGGGCATTAAACTCAGCCACTTTATTGACTATGCTTCTACAATTGATAACAAGCAAAGTCAATTGATCAGTTACTGCTAATCTCCTGCCCATCCCTGAATTATGGAGCACCATGACCCTCTCTCTTCCCTAAAAAATCAACTATAATCTCCTTAATTTTTCTCCCATCCTTATAGGCAGTACTCTTATTGACATGCAATCTATCCCTTGTAAACCTGTTATGAAGAACATTGAAAAACCAGCATGGTATCCCACAATAACCAGATTTCCACTAAATGAAGATGGGGACCACTAATAAGAAATTTCCCAAAAGTTTTGGAAAAACCTTAAAACCCTGTGAAATGAACAATTTACCCCACAATAGCAAACCAACAAGTGAGGAAGAATGTACTTTACCCCACTGACACTACTGTCCACACCTCTCTAAAATCAGAAAATAAGATATTAAAAAATTTTCAACAGCTTAAAAATAAAATTGTTAGCACAACTTTAAGTCAAGTACAAATATAAAATAAATATAACGAATTAGTAAACCGAAGACTACAACTAAATACAGAAATTCTTTAAGAATGAGTCACAGCCAAAATGCACCATTCACAAAGGGCCTCACCCAAAACGCACCTGTTAATGCACCTGGTAGATTGGGTCACACCTAAAGAATGCACCATGTGGCTTGACAATGGCGATTCACGCAAGACTAATAGGACCTATATGGATACCGAATAAAATCTGAAAGAATCCCTTAAATAATTAAAGTAATCAAATGATAACTTTTTGTCCAATAAAAGATATAGCACCCACAAATATCTTTAAAAATATCTCCATCAAAAATAACTAATGTATACCACAGATATTGCTTACCAACCTGGAGCTCTTCAGCACACATCCACACCCTTCCATGCCCACACATTTCTGGTGTTTGGCCAAAGCAATGATCCTCCTACCTGTGGTCTTGATCTCCTGTACCATATTATATACCCATGGTTCCCTATCTCCATCCACCTGTAGACTGCAGCCTTCAATGTTTGGTGGCTGCCTCTATTGCATTATTCCACCACCATATCTGCCTGCCCTGGAGTGTACCTTCTACTCTAGCCTTGCCTAAAATAGCTTACCCACATTTTCTAATTTTTCTGGTGACCCTGTCCCACATTGCATCAATTGTCTCTTCCTTATCCCAGTCTACTAGCCTATCTACTTCCTGTATGAATTCCTCTGTTTCCAATTGTTTGTTTGTTGTTGTTTTAGGGCCCATTGACTACAATGGTCATTAGGGCCCAAAAAGACAATCATCATGGTGGGGGTGTAAATGGCCTTCCCACCATGATGGCAATAAATAAGGGCAAAAGCCCACTAAAACTAACACATAAAGAAGGCAATAGCCAAATAAAGAGCAAAGAATAATAATAAGCAAAAGCCAAAACCAGAAATGAAAGTAAAATCTGCAAAAACGAGAACAGACATAACAATAAAAGTGACAACAGCCAAAACAGACATAACAATAAAAGTGGCAAAAGCCAAAATAGACATAACAATAAAAGTGGCAAAAGCCAAAACAGTCATAACAATAAACACGGCAAAAGCCAAAAAAGGACACAAATAAAAAGGCAAAAGCCAAAACATTTGCAGAAATAAAAAGGCAAAAGCCAAAATAATTCCAGAATAAATTCCAAGATGTCTAAAACAAACCGTGTATAATATGCACCCTAGGCTCTCAATCCCCTGGGGGTTATCCCCAAGTGAGGCAGAGAGCTCCCGACTGACTCCTAGTCGCCATCTCAGTTCGTGGTATCTCTCACAGTGACTAAAGATGTGCGCCACTGTGAGAGGCTCCCAACAGAAGTCACACCATGGTTGGTCCTCATCCCGTAAAATGTAGGAGTGGGTGAGGAACGTGTGACCAATCCGAAGCCGAGCAAGCACAACCTCCTCCCTCCGCGACTGGCGGCACGAGGACCCCCAGTGCTCTGGGGTGTCCTTCAGTGTGCGGAGTTTGTTGGTGGTCTCTGCAAACCACTGGGCCCACCATTGTTCATGGACGGCCCGCCGCACCATCGAGAGAGCATCGGAGGAGGGGACAGCAGTGATCAGTATATTTGGCAAGTGGGCCACCTGACGGGCATGGGCATCCGCCCTCTCATTGCCCATGATGCCAACATTCCCCAGGACCCACATGAACAACACTGTCTTGCCCTGCTTACAAATCATAAGCAGCAATCTGTGCACACCCTGGACGACTGCATGTCTGCCATATAGGGTGTGCAACAGCTGAAGGGAGCATAAGGAGTCAGTCGCAACAACAAAGTGTCTCTCATTCAATACTTGGATGAGCTCCAGTGCCCTGTGCAGAGCTGTGAGTTCTGCAATTAAGACACTGGCAACGCCTGGAAGGCGGCCCCCTATGAGATGACCAGTTGTAAAGACTGACCAACCCACCAAGGAGCCATCCTTCGACCCATCCGTGTAAATAAAAACATGGCCTTGATAGGTCCAAGAGAGGCGTCCAAACTCTTGTTGGTACACTGACCTATCGGTACTGGTTTTGGGTAAGGCTGCAAGCAACAAATCTAAATTTGGCTCTGGCACTGTCCAGGGTGGCACAGAGGCCAGCAGTACAGGCTGCACCCTAGGCAGAATCACACCCAGGCCGGTAAGACCGTCCATTCACCGCACACCGAATGGAGGGGGAACCCCTGGGCAGCGGTCGAATGGCCGTCTTATAGTGTTACTAAAGATGGCTGGGTGTGTCGGGTGCTGTGGCTGACCTTTCAGCCGCAAAATATATGCAGCTGCAAGGTACTGCCGCCGCACAGTAAGGGGTTGTTCACCAGCCTCAGCATAGAGGCTGAGTACTGGACTGGTGTGGAACGCCCCAATGGACAACCGGATGCCAGTGTGATGAACACTGTCCAGAATCCAGAGAGTAGATGGAGCGGCCAGCCCATATACGCTGCAGCCATAATCGAGACGTGATCGAACGAGTGACCAGTGGAGTCGAAGCATCACCGTTCGATCTGCCCCAAAACCAGTTCCCTGCAGGCACCACAGAAGATTTAGGGAGCGAAGGGACTTAGCCTTCAGCTCCTTCAAGTGTGGGACCCATGTCAGACGGCTGTCAAAACGGAGACCGAGAAATCGTGCAGCCTCTACAACAGGGGGAAGGCGGCCATCCAAGGTAAGCAGAGGCTCAGGGTGAAGCCCTCGCTTACGACAGAAGTGCATGACAGTAGTTTTGTCAGGGGAGAACTTATAGCCACGAGAGGTGGCAATAAACTCGTTGGCACTGTTTATTGCCAGTTGCAGCTGACGCTCAATGCTGTGCATCGCGGCAGCCCGGAACCTAATAGAAAAGTCGTCCACAAAGAGGGACGACTTTACCGGGGGTGAACGGAGGATGGTAGGCCGTTCACTGCCACAGCAAAGAGCGTCACACTCAAGACGCTCCCCTGTGGGACACCATTCTCCTGCAGGAAGGCCAAGGAGTAGGTGTTACCCACACGCACTCTGAAGGTCCGTTTGGACAAAAAGCTATGGAGGAAGAGGGGCAGATTACCCCTGAGCCCCCACTGGTGCAAGGTCTCCAGTATACCATGGCGCCATGTGGTATCGTATGCCTTCTCCACATCAAAAAAGACAGCCACTAAGTGCTGTCTGTGAAGAAAAGCCTCATGTACTGCGGTCTCCAGAGAGATTAAGTGATCCACTGGAGACCTGCCAGCACGGAAGCCACATTGGGCATCGGCAAGAAAGTTGTGCCGTTCCAGATACCACACCAGGCGCCAATTAACCATTCGTTCCATGGTTTTGCAAAGACAGCTCGTCAATGAAATGGGTCTATAATTTATTGGAAGGCTACTATACTTCCCGGGTTTTTGGAGTGGGATTATAGTAGCCTCTCGCCAACCTGCAGGGATTTCATGCTGCTGCCAGATGTAATTGAATACCTCAAGGAGGTATCTAACGCCTTTCTCTGGTAGGTGTCATAGCATTTGATAGTGGATGCTATCTGGTCAAGGGGCAGTATCCCTGGCTCTTGCTAGAGCTGCCTGCAGCTCCCAAGGGGTAAAGGGATTGTTATACCCCTCGGCGACACCACCAGTGAAGTTCAGTGGATGGCGTTCTGCAGCCTGCTTTGTGTTTAGAAATGTTGCCGTGTAGTGCTGGGAACTAACGACGGCTGCAAACGTCCTTCCCAGTTCCTCAGCCACCTCACATGGCAGAAGGCAATGTCTTCCTTGTACAAGGAGACCTGAGCCACATGATGGTAAATATCTGCTTTGGATCTTCCTCAGCGTTTCCCAGACTTTCTTGGAGGGCGTGTGATGGGTGAGTGAGGAGACATACTGACTGCATGAGTAGTGCTTGGCCTCCCTGATCACCTGCCGTGCATATGCCCGGGCTTGGAGAAAGTTGATACGTTTGGCCTTGGTAGGACGAGATTGGAAGCAGCGAAGGGCTCGTCGGCGAGCCAGAATCGCACTCCGACAATCCTCCATCCACCATGGCACCCGTGCTCGTGGTGGGTTACATGAGCTCTGGGGGATGGATGCCAATGCCGCCCTGACCACCACTTCTGTGAAGTGACTCACTATGTCGTTTACCCCATCAAAATCACACAGTGGGCGAAAGTAGATATGGCGGGCGAACTCCTCCTAGTCCGCCCGAAGCAGACACCACCATGGTGGGTGCTGGGTAATGTAGCTGGGTCTTAATGGGGACCGTGCTGGGTCTTGATGGGGAAGTGATCACTTCCACAGGGGTCTGACAAGCCCTCCCACTGCAAACCTGGTGCCAACCCAGGAGAGCAGATGGAAAGGTCTATGCATGACAGGCCACCAATGGCAGTCATCATATGTGTGGGGGCACCTGTGTTGAGAACAATGAGGCCATTGTGTGACACCCATTGTTCCACAAGGTGCCCTCGGGTGTTGTGACTGTCCAAGCCCCATTGGGGATTATGGGCATTAAAATCACCCATAATCAAGAAGGGTCTTGGAAGCTGGGCGCTGAGGGAGTCGAGGTCTGCCCATGGGGTATTAATCCCAGTTGGCATGTAGAGGGAACATAGAGTGGTGGGCACAACCAGTTGCAATGAGACCGCCACTGCTTGCAGAGGCGTCTGCAGAGCCACTGGCACATGCATGCACCCATTCCGGATAAGGATAGCTACCCCTCCCACAGGGTGGCTTCCTTGCTGCCGGGTGTCTGCATATACAGTGGCCCCCCGTAACGACATGGGGGTATCACTTCGACACAGGATCTCCTGGAGGAAGATGCAGACGGGGTTGTGCCTCGAGATCATCAGTTTGATCTCGTCCCTCTTGTGGGAAAACCCTAGACAGTTCCATTGTAGGAAATATACCATCAAGTGGACTTAGGCGGCTTGTTTTGACGCCTTCAATTGGTTCGTCCTCCTCCATCTCGAAGGAGGAATCCTCATTGTGCCCCACTTTGGGCATGAAACCACCCCGTGCTATCTGCCATTGGCCAGAGAGCCCGGGTGGACGAACCAAGGACACACGGCCCACAGCTGTAGTGGGGGGTTTCCAAAGAAGCTGGCACCGCCATTATTAGGGGGCCCATGCATGGGCCAGAGGCGGCGGTGGAGACGGAAGAAGCCATGGAAATGGGGTCAGGGCCAGTCTGGCAGCCAATGCTTGCACAGACCGGCACCCCATGGACCCCACGGGCCCGAGAGGGCGTTAAACAGATGAGAGGGGGGAGCTGAGGCAGGGTGTCCATCTGGGTACAGACAAAGGACACAGCAGCTGCTTTTGCAGCACCTGCATAGGACACTCCATGAGTGGAGGTCCCTGGCAAGGCTAGCAGCCGCCGTGCATAAGGAAAACTGATACCCTTCTGGACACGCAGCTCCTGGATCGCGTGTTCCTGCAGCCAAGTAGGGCAATCCCGAGAAGAGGCGGGGTGGTTGCCCTTACAGTTTAAGCAGACAGGTGCAGTCTTACAAGGCTCGAGGGAGTGGTCACCCTGTCCACAAGTGCCACACATGGCCTTGGAAGAACACGAATTCTGCCCATGGCCATATCGCTGGCACTTGAAGCATCGAAGCAGACTCGGAATGAAGGCACGTACAGGCAAGCTGAGGTAGCCAGCCATGATGTACTCCGGCACCTTGGGCCTACCAAAGGTCAGCAGCAAGGTGTCAGATGGGCGGGATTCCCCATCCCGTTGGACCGAGGTGCGGCGAACAGCCAGCACACCCTGGTCCCTGAGCTCCTCCACTATCTGCTCCTCTGATTCCCCGCGAAGGTCAGGGCACCGCACCACACCTCTACTGGTGTTTAAGGTGCGATGGGGTTCGACCACAATGGGGATAGAACCGAGCTTTCGCATTTTTAATAATGCTACGGTCTGGTGGGGGGGCGGATGCCTCCACCAACAAGGTGCCATTGTGCAGTTTCTTCACCGAAGTCACGTCGCCGGCAATGCCCTTGATGGCTTTGGCGATAAGGAAGGGCGACGCCTTCCCCAAGGCTGCACCATCCTCCCCAGAGATGGAAATAAACCGGGGAGGATAGGAAGAAGGTATGGATGGTTGTTGGACTGCACCCAAAATCTTTGATGCAGGAACATGCTTTGCATCGGCGGTGGAACCCTGCACCTTAAGGCTAAGAGGTCGTTGCCACTTGTTATGGGCAGGTGCCGATGCCATAGACGTGACAGGTTCGTTCCCTGATCCAGTTGGCTTACTGGGGGAATGCGGCCTCTTTGTTGGAGCAGTACATGTCTCCATCAGCTCAGTGGCAGCTGGCCCACTCAATTGGGTGGGACCAAGCCCGCCATCTTCTGGCTCAACACAAGTCAATGAAACTAAAGAAGGGGGAGGGCTGGGTTTATTTGTAGAGGCTCCCAGCCTCTGGGTTATATTTGCCATAATTTTTATTAATTATGATTTCGCTGCCTGCAGGTCTTAACCACCACCGAGCCCAACGAGGGGACGCCCATTCGGGTCGCCAAGGTTCCTCGGGCAGGATACCGTTAGGGTGGCATAATCCCCGAGTACCGGACCATTGGCATCAGGGTTGACTGCCGGTCCACTTACAGTCACCCTAGGAGGCATAACAACTTATGCGCCCCCGGCTGATTGACCAAGACCAGGCTACTGCCTTGGCCTCCCGTTTTCCCCGGAAGCTGTGGCCAAAGTGATGTTTTGGAGACTGTGGATCACAACCCTAGTCCCCGATGTCTGTCAGCCACCTCACCAGTGTGGAGTGGCCAAGAGACATCGCAGGGCATATGCCTCCTCAACCACCAGGATACGCTTTTCCCAGGGTACGAGTCTCCACGCATGGCAAACACGTGGGTAGGCATTTGTTTACAGTCACCTCATTGAGGAGCCTACATTGACCGAGAACAAGTCAGACCGAACGCTCAAACAACCACGATGTTGGTATCGTCCTGTCCAGAACACGTTATAGACAAAGACGACAGTGGTGTTGTCCAGACTGGGGCAAGGAAAGGTCACCCCTTTTAGTCGCCTCTTACGACATGCAGGTATGCAGTGTGCCTATTCTACCCCGGGCACACACGGGTACCTCTGTTTCCATCATCTCATAACCTGCACTCCTCAAGAATTGACTACCCTTCAATACTGAAGATAATTTCTCATTTCTATAACTGAGTAAATATGTATAACAGTCATTACAGCTAACCAGTAGTCTGGGCATAAATGGGCATTGAAAGAGTAAGAAAAAGCATGCAGAAATGCTCCATTGGGGTGAATAGGAAGGTACACAAAGATTAGGAACCTAATGTTTATCAGAACTACCAAACTACAATTTCTTTACATTTGGGGTAGTCTCACAGACTACTAGTTAGCTCTGTAGAGTTAAATTTTGGGCCATTTGCGATTAGTGCTTCACCCTCATCCCATTGAAAGAACATCTGATTACTCTGATGTTTTACCATTTTCTGAATAAAAACAGTAGAGTTCGGCTATAGTGAACCCGTTAATAACGAACTCTTGGTTATAACGTACTGTATTTCAACAATGAAAGTTTCCCAGTGAAATCTTTAACCCATTATAACGAACCGTTTTCAGTACATTTTCCTGGTTCGTTACAACCAGACTTCACTGTAATTGTTTGTAAAAAAATAAAATATTTTTATAGCCTACACGTTAATTGTAGTTAATTTAAATTACCTGCAGGTCATCTAAAAATTGTAAGGAAACTGACTCTCAAGAAATCCTAGAAACGTTTCAGAACATCTGATCTAAATAATTCATAAAATCTGAAAAAATAACCTTTACATTTTAAATATTAAATTCTCAACATTTGGACAAAATGTTACATTGTAAGTTGAAAGTATTGTCAATTCATTTAATTCAAAGGTCCTTTGAAATATTTAACTAAGAACGTCATCATACCTTTATCCCGCCTGTGGCAGGGTCGGGTCTGTGGGTCCACTGAACATCCTCTGACTGGGGGCACCCCAGCAAGGTGCTTGAAACCTGCAGGAATATGGGGGTTAGGTTGTCTGTGAGGAATGGTGGCCTGCCCCACTTGTGCCAAAAATCGCATTATACAACTGTAGCGTGTGGTTGCTACCATAAAAATGATTTGCTTACTCTTCGGCCGTTGCATATGTTCACCATTCAATTTTTTT
>JAAFCE010001963.1:23256629-23275351 GCA_013389805.1 Trigoniulus corallinus | reverse complement strand
GCCGTTGCATATGTTCACCATTCAATTTTTTTTAGTTCATTCAAAATTCGCGAATTAATCCTTACCAAGCTGACAGTTATTTTAAAACGAATAAACATTAATTTATTAATGATTAAGAATTGTTCAAATTATTAAAGAAGTCTATGCTAAAACATTGGAGGACGGACTAAAATGATACATGTCTAACACCTACAAACGCTGAGAAAAAACTGGTTTTTGTTTTTTAAAAAAATATTCTAAATATTCAAACAAACTATTCTATCCTTTTGAATCTCATGAACATTCTAATTTCCAAGCATTCAAAATTTGAACATAATAGAATGCCATTCCGAAATGAAACAAAAATAGAATGTGATTCCTACACAACCAAAATAGAAACTCTGGTAGGTAAATTAAAGCTTTGTTGATTATGTTAGATAGTTAGGGCAAACGTCGTAAACTTAAACGTAAAACTTAAAACGTAAAATTTATGTTGTCAAAGTCTTTTACGTGATGTTCATCTGCTAAACTGTACATATAAAAAAGCAGCAGCGTCAATGCTTAAAAGCGACCAACATAAAATTTGTGTATGCACGTGTCACTACCTTATGTCTGAATTTTAAAAATCAAATGAAGTCGGTAAAAATATAACCTAAAACCAGTGGCGTCACTAGGGTTGGTGTCATGCGGTGCGGTGACACCCCCCCCTCCCATGGTGTCACCCCCTCTCCCAAAAAAGCTTCTTCTGCTTTGGTGTCACCCCTTTTCTCATGGTGCGAGTGGTGTCACCCGGTGTGGCCCGCACCCCCACACCCCCTAGTGACGCCACTGCCTAAAACATGTCGATTTTACAGGGCACTAGTGGTTTTCTTAATTAATATATTTTTTTTATTAGGAGGTGAAATGAATTTTCAGATATTTAGGAATTTGAGCTTGTCCCCAAACAGAAAAGCATCAATGATTCAACTGTTTAGAATATGCCGTGAAAACATAGGCTGCCCCTTATACACTGCTGCACCACGAAGTACATGTGCCATGCAGAGCAAACGGGATTGTGGGAGTATTTCATTATATGGCAAGTGCCACAGTGTTGCGCACCAGTCGGGCAACATGACATAAAATTGACATGCCCTAACTATAGCTATGTAAAACGTAAACGTAAAAAATTTTAAGTATGCTCAGTTTTACGTTTACGTCGTTTGCCCTAACTAGATAGTTAGGGCAAACAACATAAACTTAAGCATAAAACTTAAAACGTAAAATTTACGTCGTCAAAGTCTTTTATGTAGCGTCCATCTGCTGCACTGTGCATAAAAATAGTGGCAGCGTCGATGCTTAAAAATACTAACGTAAAAGTTGGCGCATTCACGTGCCGCTAACTTGCATCCAGATTTTCGATAGTCAAAAGAAGTCAATTTTCCCAAATTTTTGAAACATTTTTATAGCAGATTAGAGGATTAGAAAGTCGTGGATTCCCGGAAGAAGGTTAATGTATTTCAGATTAATATATTTAAGGTTAATATATTTAAGGTTAATATATTTAAGAAGGAGGTTAAGATACTATATTTTTATTAAAGAATGTTGAAAACATTTAGGCAATTGTGGGATGCAGAGATGAAAACGTGGGGCCTACAACACGTGGATTTGTAAGGCACCAGTTGGTTTTTAATTCATTAAATTATTTTATTAGATGATAAAAGGAATTTGCAGATATTTGGACATTTTAGCTTGTCCCTAAATACAAATATACCAATGATTGAACTAGATTTAGGACATGCAGTGAAATCCTGGGCGGACTGACAACTGTTAGTTATATACTTTGCTTCATATACATTGTTATATACTTGTTTCATACCAGATTAGAAATGGATTCAGCATTTCAAAGGATATAATTCTTTTGAAAACAGCACTTTTGCACAATCCTTGGCAATTAGGAAAACAACGTTGGGATTGTGTGGTTCAAGAACTTCAATTACAAAAAGAACAGTCACAGGTCGACTATCTCTGCTAATTGATAAATATGAGAAGCAGCAACTTGCAACCAGGTAAATGTAGTTTTGAAGCATTAAATGCATTTGTATTTTCAAAACAAAACAAAATATTCATTGTAAATATAAAATAGTACAGGAACAGAAGAAGTTGTTGTGTCTCTGATAGCTGAATCAAATGCAAATATCAATAAACTACTTGGGGCTGACACAGACATTGGTATTTGTGAAACACAACTACATGGTGATGATGCAGGATTTTACCATTCAACTCCAAAAGAAAACAGACAAGCTGATGCTATGAGGGATGAAACGCTAGAAATCTGTCATTTGGGAAATAAAATGCTGGTTTACAACTATGCAAAATTTAAGTAAAGCATTATTTATCACCTGAGGCAAGTAATTTGCATGCAAAGCGATCTCGTATTTCTAGACAGGATGAAATAAAACAGAGAAATCTAGAGCACGACATCAAAATGGAGCAAATGAAGGATGAGATTCAAACTTGAGCTTCAGAGAGAAAAACGGATTGAAGAAGAGAACAAATGGAGGGATGAGATAGCAATATCTCAGCTACAAATTCAAAAACAGATGCTGACTTTACTTAACAACTTAGCTAGCAAACAATAATGTTTATTAAAAAAATTGTATTTCACAAAATCAGCTTTTATAATAAAATTATGTTTATTATGCAAAATGTATTTTAAAATCATCCTATTAAGCCATTAGGGAATATGACGCTTTGGTATTTTAGTAAGTGGCACTTCTTATACCCACTGTAGAAGTGTTGTCGAGGGTACTTTGGTCTGCAGATTTTTCTTGTTGTTCCATCAATAAATCCAACAATATTTGGGTAGAGGCATCCAGCAAGAGATATGCTCTATAACAATAGATTTCATATTGATTCACATTGATTTCAAATAAATCTTATATTTTGTGCAAATTATTATTTACCTCAGCAAAGCTGTGCAGTATTTCTTTTGATAAGTACTTTGGTTGGAGGGTATTAATTACGAAGATGTTTTCATGGTACACCTTTTTAAGCATACAGTTGAATATTCTAGATAAAGTTTGTGGGTCCCATTGAAACAATGGAACAAGGTCTGCAAGTCTGTTAGGGTATGCCAAACAGTGAAGAAGCAGGCATAATCCCTCTGTCCATGTAAAGAATTATTGATATTGCAAAGAGTGCTTATGATTTTTTATATGAAAGAAATACCACCTGTGAAATGACTTCTTTCAGATAACACCCATCTTGCTGGAATCTTAAAATGTTTTATTAACTAAGTAATTTCCATTTTGCTGAATCTAAACCAAAGGAAGCATTCATCCTCAGAAAAGCTTGAGAGTAGAAATGGCCTTCTGGAAAACACAGGCCTCAGATTGACTTCTTTTGTTGTTTTATTATTTGCAAATATATTTCAATAGATGTTATTCTTCTAAGATAAAGCCGTTTCAGTGTTTGTCTTAAAAAAAGTATTGGTTTTCAGGAATGCAGTAACAAGTTTTGGTCCTTAAATGAATGGTAAAAATTTACTTGAAAATTTGCCCATTTCTTATAAAACCAGAAACCTTTTTATTTCAGCTCTTAATTTCTTCCCTTTTAATTAATGTGTTTGTTATTAGTTTTTGATTAACTAAGCCAGCACAGCAAAAATTGACAAAAATATAACGGAGCAAAACCGATTTTATTTTCAATGCCAAAATACAGGTGTCATGCAGAGCATGCGTGTTTGCAAGCGTCATTCAATAATTCTGCCAGTGCCACAGTCTGGCACACCTGTCTGGCTACACTACAAAAATTTGACATGCCCTAACTATAGCAACATAAGACATAAACGTAAAAAAATTTAAGTATGCTTAGTTTTATGCTTACGTTTACGTCGTTTGCCCTAACTATCTAATATGCACCCACATGCCGAGAAATATTTAACTAAGAACATTATTTGAAAAACCTGTAGTTTTGCCAAGAGAAATGACATGCAAAAGTCCTACAAAACATGCAAAGCAACTCTAAACCTTTTCCCATAAATGGCAGGGTTGGGTACCCATCTTGACCCTTTGAATGAACACAAGGGCGATCTATTGGACAATGTTTTTCGACAGCCGGTTTCCGTCCAAAGCTGCAACTCCCTATGCTTATTTATTGTCGGTCTCCTGTTGGTCGGGGAACTCCACCGACGCCAGGAAACGAGCTCCTACACCTGAAAATATTGCCTCACCTACCTGTTGCACACCCTACAGGGTTTTTTTCCATGCACATGTCATCATGCACCACACGGGACCTTGGGTTTTCTTCTCATCCAAAGGAAGGTGCACTTGGAGCCTCTCTCTCGCCCGAAAGTAGCCAACCCACCTCGATACAGTATTGAACCAAGAACTACTGACGTAATTACCGAGAAAGTCCTACAAACCATAGAGATCTGAAAATTAATTGAAAGGTTCTATGAATAATTCATAGTAGCCATGGTTCCTCCCTTTCAAATGGAATCGAACATAAGAATCGCATAGAAAATGTGCAGTGGCCGGAGTGCACTGCTATGAATTAAATTTGAACTAAAGGATCCATAGTAGAGAAAACCATGGTAGCAATAGTGCATCCAAATTGGTCTAAATTGATTTAAAGGGGCTTCAGCATAATCCTCAAAGACTGCACATAACCTGTAGCATGTATAGTTGTAGCAGTTTCCTGTAGGTCTTTGATTTTAAATTTTTGAAAGTAGTTTGCACATTCTACTGGAAGTAAAATATTGACAACAAATTCAACGGTGACTATTGTATCAATGTAAGTATTCCGGGCAAATCAATACTCTACAACAGTGGTCCTCAAACTTTGTCGACTCACGTAACCCTTAGAACTATAAGATGTTGTAGAGGAACCCCATCCCACCTTTGGAAAAGTATGCCTATATCTTACCACTGCTAACGAATTTTCATTTTGACTCACGGAACCCCCAGAGATGTATTGCGGAACCCTTGTGGTTCTGCAGAACACAGTTTGCAGACCGCTGCTCTACAACTATGATCATTATTCTGAAATAAACTAATGTACTACACTTTTCTCAAAGTTCCACTAATCACCTTCATAATTGCAGGATTCCCAAAGATCGAATGACGAAGTAGGGGAGAAGGTAGGAATATGAGATACCCATTATATTTTGGAACCTAATGTGCTTCAGAATACACATAAATAAGAAAATAATGTTACAAATGATGGATAATTTCATGTGAAATATGTTGTATAAATATAAATGCAACAGACCTAACGGAAATTTTTAATTTGCCATTTTTCTAGAAAAGTTCAAAATCGGTCAATGTCAAACTGGGGTAGTAATATGAGATCGTACCATTTTTATGGAATTAACTAACTAAACTGCAGTATGATACAGTAGCTAGGAGCTCAAACATAACAAGTTAAATATTTTTACATTTGTCACATGTGAATATGTCATTCTCTGGGTCTGCACATTCATTATGGGCCCACATCTGACAGTTGAAACATTTAATCCACAATATAATCTTCTGAGAAAGTTTGTTCCATAATATATGCATGCAGCATCTTGCCATGTAGGTTCAGGTTCTCCAAGTTTTTCGATATCACCTTCTTTTTGTGGAACACCTTATGCTATTGGGCCACTTGCTGCACCTCACAAGTCATCTGATTTGATGTTTTCTTCCCCTTATAAGCTGAAGGCTTCTTTCCTGCATTGCAATGAAGGGAAGATTTTATGATGACGAGTCTCATATCAACTATCTCATATTGCAACCATTCAACAATGTTTCATTTTCATAAGATTTCACACTCACCAACAAAAAATATGAGAAAATTTCTTTGGTAATCTGAAATAGCAATTAATACAGCATATTTTACCTTTCTGGTATCTTCGAAGATGAAAGAATAAGCTAATTTATCTGTTCTTCAAAATGGACACCTTAAAATTTTCAGCAGTTGCAAAATTTTCAAACTTACATCATGTGGTCAATCCCCAATAAACTTGGCCCACTCTAGTGGACAAATTCACCATGTACAATGGCAACTATAATACTTCCCAACTCATCCCACAGGTGCCGGTGGTGAGAATACCCCAAAACATTGGTGTCTCATATTACTACCCTATCTCATATTCCTACCTTCTCCACTACACTATTTACTAACAGTCATTTATGTTAAAAATAATTTTAAGCCGGTTATCGGCCTAAAATAAGAAGTAATCATGTACCACATACGTTTCCAAGAAATCAATACGCCCCTTCACAAATCGAATCTGAGGAACGTCTAAATCTACGCCACTTGCAATTCCATTCTATTCATAGTGAGTATTGGGAATGTAATTGGGATCCGTATAAAAATATAGCCTCTGCTCAGCTCTGCATCGAATGGCATTTTGATGTCCACAACGATGGCCTATACCTCGTTAATGAAAGTCTTGTTTTCATGGCAGGTGTAGGCCTACAATAGCAGGTTTTTATGTTGTGAGCAGTTATAATTGTATGGTAAACTGCATTTGGTTCTGTTTGCTTATCTAGTTAATGTCCACATCTCCCCACTGGCGTGTTTTATAAAAACCAAATAGGAAGCTCTTGCATTTGGGAATTTCGTAAATCTAATCGCGTATTTTTTTTCCTTTTGGCACAGAAGTCGACTATTGTATCACTGGTACTATACTGAATCAAGGTGCACTGTCTTCTTTCAGGAAAGAGAGGGAGAGAGAAACCCTTAATACGACTTGCGTGGTTTTGGATGTAAGACCATGGTCGACGTTCTATTGCATGTTACTGACACGTAAAACAACCAAAGACTGATCCAGGGGGAGCAATGCAGCAACTGCTCCTCCTCAGCGCCTCAGTGTGGCGCATATTTCAAATGATGCATGATTCAACATTGCAACTAATGAGGCATTTTTGCATATGCTATTCCCATTCTGCAGTTGGCTAAACCACTGAAGCTAGGACATTGTCTAAGGCAGAGATTCCCAAATGGTGCTCCATGGAGTCCTGGGGCTCGGCAGCAGGATTTTGGGGGCTCAGTGGCATGAAGCATTGTGGATGCCTGGGACAACACAAACGCCAGCCGTCTATCGCTAGCTATAGCTCTAGGTGTGGTTTGCTTGAAAGAATACAATTGTTTCATTTTGAACTTGTGCGTCTTGCATTTACATAGCTGTGTTCTCTCGCTGCACTGGACCCATCTAAAGTTTTCGTTGACGTTCCTCTTCTGCGGTAGCGGTGTGTTGATCGTTGTCCAGTGAAGGACAAGTGGTTACAAACTGGAAAGATCTCAGGATCAACCCATATATATCGTATTATCTAGTGTATAATACGCACTCTTCTTTACCAAATAATTGGGTGCAAAGTCTAGGTGCGTATTATACAGAGGAGTAAACTTTTCAGCCCTTTTTAGAGGAACACTAAGCACGCATAAATAATACTGGATCATTCAACGAAAGCAAGAAAAGACACGGGTGCCTATTAACGTCATTTAACTTCTATTAGATGATCTTTTGAGTTAGTTTTATAAATAGAATCATCATACCCTTTTCCCGCCTGTGGCAGGGTTGAGTCTGCGGGTTCTAGCCCTCCACACCCTTCTATCGCCCACCAGGCCCGCGTCCACCCCACCCACTGCCATATCCTTATGGACAACCTGCTCCCACGTCAGCTTCGGTCTCCCCCTGCCCCGGATGCTACCGCCCACCTGCATTCCCAGCATGGCCCTAGCGAGCTCCTCATCCTCTCGTCTCATTACGTGTCCATACCGCCTCAGCCTATTTTTTCGGCGATGTCCACCATCCCCAGGCTGCCTCTGATATACGCATTCTATCAGCTCTTGACCCACCACTCGTGTACCACAGCATTCGCATCTTGGCTACTTGCATTCTATTGACGTGGCTCTTCCTCACTTGCGATCCATATCGTATAGCTGGTCTAACCACTGCCCTGTAGAACTTCCCTTTCAACTTGATTGGGACCCTCCTATCACACAGGACTCCGCTTGCCTGTTTTCATTTCAACCACCCCACACTGATTATATGGGTCAGATCAGTTTTTATCTACCTGTTGCTTTGGAACGTTGATCCTAAGTACCTTACCTATTGCACCTTTTTCACCAGCACGCCCTTCGAGCGTATGTCACCGTTATTTTCCTGACTTCCCCAACGGAAAGCTAGGTATTTTGTCTTCTACAAAATCATCTTAACCCTCCCTTTTCCATCGCTTCTCTAATATCGTTTAGACCCTTCTCTGTCTGTTCTTTGATGTCACTAAGTTTTCCGATATCGTCAGCAATTTTTATAAATAGAATATTTAACTATTACATAAATTTAACGTAACATTAGTTTTGACCGTTTAAGAAATAGAAGGATAAATACTTTATTTTAGATATATTAATGCAAGCGTAACCATAGATATAATAATAGGCCTACCAGCGTATTACTAAAAAAAATTAACAAGTCCTGTACTAAAAATGAGCATTCTATGTCCAGTTATGTCCAACAATGCCGGTCTGGAATCCCTAAAAATTCTTCACAATCGTCATCTGAAATAGCTGCAAACTTAGCCTGTGTATTATACGTGAGTATTGAGACTTGAGATACATGAGAGTTGTGCTGCTTAACTTCAGTGATCAGACGAGAACTGGTGAGTCCAATGCAATTCGCCGCTCCCTCACAGCATGTCTCCTGATAGAGAGAGCGATAGGCACCAGACCCTGCCATAGGCGGGAAATGAGATAGTGTAGTAGTTTTTGTTGAGCTTAGGTCTCTAGATTCTCGGTGTTGAAAAGGGTTCATTTATGTTCAAGCGGCATGTTCACACCACAGAGAGCCATAGCTTTGCATCTCATTTGCCGGAAGACGCTCTCAGGTCATCCCTCAGGAAAGAAACCTTGCATATTACTAAATTGTTCTGAACAGCAATCTGGATAATTGCGTATAGTGAAGCGGTACTCTGATAGCGTTAACATGCATCATGTCAACTGCACTACAATGAGTTTATGGGTGGCTTTATTTGGAAAATATTTTGCCAGGTACTTTGACTTATTAGTAATTTAATAGAAGTGTATTTTTTACATATTATATCAGTTGTCCACCCCTTCCCCCAAAATGACCATAAGTCACTCTGAATAGCTGATCTTCATGTTTTAAGGGTAGCACAATCACAAAACACCCAGCTTTCCTTGTAACCATTATCTTAGTTAAAAGCTAAGCATTCAGTTCACCGCTGGTTAAACTTCAGGATTCCATTTTCTAATGTTTAGCTGATTGCGATCCTCTTCTTCCTGTTTCTCCCTTGAGTTATTAACATTCTCACATTCATTCAAAAATAACATGCACCATGATTTTAGGCTCTAATTACCGTTTAGCACGCATACCCAATTATTTCTGTAGTGACAAACCCACAAGTAAACACATGTGGCGCATCTGCAGCATCAAAGTCGCTATGTTGCGAAAACAAAATCATTAATTTCAGGTGCAAACTAAAGAAAAGCACATATACTCTTAACCTGCAGGCGGGCATGCCAATCCCAATTCTGGACCTAATCCAGCAGTAGTCAACTAAATCTCTTGTCACTGGTCATCATGCCGTTCAAAGTGGAAGTCTTAAAACATTTTATTCTACTACTGTTTCTTCTTCTGTTGAGAACAGAATGCTTAATTACGGGTTTTCTTCTTGGCTGTAAGGCTCCAAGAAACGTTTCGGTTAGATCATTCACTTGCGTATTATAGTACGAAATTCATGAGATTTCCGATTGCCACACCAGCAGCATTTGCATGGGTGTCCGAATTCACATGTTATACCCATGTTATGTAGAGGCCGTTGTTGATAATTTTAACTAACGGAGGATCAGTGCTTGTTAAAAGACATTTCTTTGTTAATTTTTGTGTACATAGTTCCAAAAATAAAGAATCTTATATTGCCAATTAATATTGTGGAATACGCTACAATAATACGGGTCTATTTATTTAATACTGGCCATTATTGTGGTCAAATTTTGAAACATGGTTGGGATTCTTTGGAGACAATCTAAATGTGGTAAAATTATATAAATAAACGCGGTTAATAAGACATCTTTCAAGAATATCGCACAATGGAACTACATACAGTAAAGTTGTAGGTAGTAATGAATTGAAAGAATAAATGAAACAGTGTGTTCTACAGTCCAACTCGGATAACGGAGACCCATAAAGCAGGCATGTAAAACTCGTGGCACCCCGAGGGCCACTTCGTAACATGTGCATTGTCATTTTTTATTTTGGAAATTTCTTTTTAAAAGTACCAAGACAATTGTCGAAATTGTATTTAATTAACAATAGTTGCAATCAAAATTTTCTTACATGGCACCCCATTCCAACTATGCCGGGGGCAACTGTTACCCTCTCGTTACGCCTCTGAGTAACCAACTGTATATTTATACTACATGATAGTGGCGTCACTTGGGGGGTGCGGGTCGCACCGGGTGACATCACTCGCACCGTGAGAAATGGGGGTGACACCAAAGCAGAAGAACGGCTTTTCTCGGGAGAAGGGGATGACACTATGGTGTCACCGTACCGAGTGACACCAACCCTAGCGACGCCACTGCTACATGATATCGGTTGTGAGGATCCACCAGAAGCACAGATGTAGCAATGTTTTCGGCGCCCCTGGCAAATACCTGCTATTGCGCCGTTATGTCGACACTACGCTGCACGCAATTAATAACAGTGAGAGGAGAACCTACCTACCTTCATCATTATCATCTGACCCTCCTCCCGCCTGCGGGTTCTATTCCCGGACTCTTGCCTATCCCCCAGCAAGTCCCCCTCCATCCCAAACGTCTACATGTCACTTTGCACCATCTGTTCCCACGACCGTTTTGGTCGTCCTCTACCTCTGGTGCCCTGGGAAAAGTGAATCCTGGTGATTGAGGAGGCGTATGCCCTACGATGGCTCTGGGCCACCCCACACTGGTGAGGTGGCCAGGGACGCATTTGTCTATGCGCCCTTGGTCAACTGGCCAGGGGTGCATGCGTACGTGCACCCTTGGTCAGGCGGCGAGGGGCGCATAGGTCTACGCCCCCTAGGGTTACTGTGAGTGTTGGAGGGCGTGTGATGGGTGAGGAGATGTACTCACTCCATTAGGAGCGTTTGGCCGCCTTGAGTACCTGGCGGACAGTCGACATGACCGACAGTCCTCCATCCACCATGGCACCTGTGCTTGTGGTGGGTTGGATGAGCTCTGGGGGATGGATGCCAATGCCGCCATGCTCAATCCTCCAGTTGCAGTGAGACTGTCACTGCCTGCAGAGGCGCCATCTTCTGGCTCAACACAACACGTCAATGAAAGAGAGGAAGGTAAAGGGGTGGGGTAATTTGATGAGACCCCCCAGCCTCTGATTTACCGCCATTCTTTGGAGTGTTTACAATATTTCTGCCTGCAGTCCTCACTCATCACGGAGCCCAATAAGGGGACGCCCATTCGGGTAGCCGAGGTTGTTTGGGTAGGTAACCGCAAGGGTGGCATAATCCCCGAGTACTGGACCAATGGAATCTGGGTTGACTGTCGCTCCAAAGTCCAACACGCCCTCCAACAAAGGGAGACTTAGTACCAACATGGGTGGTGGGTTGGGAATGTTGGGTGCTGCGAATTTCCCCTTTCCTACACTCCCTACACCTACCTCCTCCTCACCCGGAAGTAACCTCCTTAGGATTCGGTTTCTTATGACCGCTTGGCTTACTCCCCAACCCATTAGCATCATACTAATGCTGTACAGTGGAGCTCAAACACTAATGCAGTGCTTGAAAAAAATAGTACTCAAATATGCTGCAAAATGCTGGCAAATTCTTCCTTTCCTCCCTTAGAATCGCTACAGTGGAGTTCCCTTGATCTATGTCACAGCCTTGACTGGGGGTGACCCCAAAACCTGCGTCCGAAGCCCACAAGAGTTTTATAACAGGTTGTTGATGAAGAATACAGAAAACATCACGTCAGCCATTTGCTACACCTCATGGAATTACAATTGCATGATTTCGACTTTGGCCTGACGGCACACGTGGATCCAGGATGGGGTTCTTTTGGGGTTGTCACCCCCCCTATGCACATATATGTGGAGGATCCATAGGTGGAGTTAGGGTTGAGAGAGTTGTGACCCATAAGCACCTTGGAATAATTTTAAATAGCCAAGGTAGGTGGAAGGATCATATCAGTAAATTGGTTGGGAGGGCTGGTCAATTCCTGCTTCTGATTAGTAGGGTCCTTGGGGACAGCACAAGGGAGGTGAAAGAAACGACATATACAGTCGAAATCGTTTACAACGACACCGGATATAATGTACAATCGGATTTAAAGAACAAAATAGTTGGATCCATGAAAGCCTATGGGAAAAAAGCACTAATGTTGCTTATAACGTACAAATCGGCTAAAGCAAACACCTTTCTATTCACAGTGCCTTTTGAAATATTGGTTACTGCATCCAGTTCACATCCTGTCTTTCTATGAACTTTAAACCTATGACCATAGCCTCTAAGCATATTTGACAAACGGCTTTTCAGTTGAGTTCTGTCTTTATAAATGACAACATGCCACGGCAGCAGTTCTCCATTCAGAAACAGTTTCACATAATTGCCAGAGTTGGGTTGGGAGGGTCTGCAAGCAGGCTTGCCTATGAATTTCATGCATCACGCTCAACAATTGCTGGAATGATTAAACGCCAGGAAAAAATTAAAGCCCAATTTCTTAAGTGTGGAAAGGTAAAACGAATTCGCTCATCTAATCACACTGACATTGAAAATGCTTTGCTAGAATGGTTCAAGCAACAACGTGCAAATAATGTACCAGTGAGTGGGCCCATGCTCCAGGCAAAGGCTGAACAATTTGGTGTACTTCTGAAGAAGGAATCGTTCAAGTGCACCACTTCATGGATTCAACGATTTCGATCTCGGCATAATATTATTCATGCAAAAATTTCAGGTGAGTCAGCTGCTGTTGACCAAGCAATAACGGGTGACTGGGTTGAAAATGTATGGCTGAAACTGAGGGCTGGTTATTCTGATGATGACATTTTCAATGCCTATGAGATGGGGTTATTTTTTCGACTAACACCTGATCACACATTGAAATTTAAAGCGGAGAAATGTCCTGGTGGGAAGTTGTCAAAAGAGCGAGTTACAGTTCTTGTTGCAGCCAACATGGCTGGTTCTATAAAAAGAAAGTTGTTGGTGATTGGAAAAAGTAAAATGCCACGATGTTTTAAACATGTTAATAATCTCCCTGTTGACTATGATTTCAATAAAAAGGCCGGGATGACGTCGACTATCTTTGAAAAGACTCTTAAAAATTGGGACAGTGAACTTTTGAAGCAAAAAAGATGTATAATTTTACTTGTGGACAATTGCCCATCCCATCCTCCAGTTGAAGGATTGAAACAAATTAAACTCATTTTCCTGCCTCCAAACTGCATGTCTGTTCTTCAGCCAATGGACCAAGGAGTTATCCGAAGTCTGAAGGTATCATTTTGAAAAGAACTGGTTTACAAAGTCATAGAGAAAACAGAAAATAAGGATGATACAAAACTAGTGTTCTTGATGCTATATTAATGATATCAAAGGCATGGGATTCTGTGAGGAAGGAGACCATTGCCAACTGTTTTTGCCATTGTCTAAACAAGGATGTACAACCCTGAACCACATCTGAAGATCATGCACACAGCGATTTGCAACTTGTTGTTTCTCTTCTCAGTTCTGACTGCTCTGCTGATGACTATGTGGAGGTGGATGATGAGATCATTACATGTGAAGAATTATCAGATATTGATATCATTCAGTGTCACCAGAAAACTGAAGAGATACATCCTGAAGATGTTTCCCAAGAATCAGAAAATGATTTTGGAAAAATTCCTACTGTAGCTGAAGTGTATGCTGCTTGTTCAACCATAAGAGCATTTCTTCACACAACTGACACACCCCAAACTCTTAAGGAAGCCTTCTCAGGCATTTCCTCATCAATTGAAAACAAATTCCTCACTGCACTACAAGTCAGATGCCAACCAAAAATTACAGAGTTCTTTCTTTGAATTTACATACTGTACACTCTATATACATGTATCCATGTACTTGTATACTATATTTTAAAATTACACAAATACATGCCTATGTACAATATGGATATCGCTCTGAATTTTTTTAGTACTGTAAATTGTGATGTCATATGCAAATAAATATACCTGTTACAATAATTATAGCCTACTGTAATAAACATAACACCATTTGCAATTATTCCTTCATTAAAATCAATAGTACTGCTTTTAGTGAAGATCGGCTACAACGTATAAAAACAGCCGGTCCCTTGAAGTTCGTTATAAACGATTTCGGCTGTATTTCAATGGTCCGACCAAGTTTGGAGTATGGTAGTCCAATTTTGTTTCCCTTCAGGCAGGAATTATCTTCCGAGATTGAAAGGATACAGAGGAGGGCAGCAAGAATTGTACTCCACAGGTTTTCTCACAAGGAGAGTGTGTCTGACATGATCAGGGAATTAGGGTGGGAAACACTAAGCCAGCGGCATACATCTCACAGCATCAGTCTTTTTATCAGACTGCTGGTGGGGTGTGATGGACCTCTGGTTGGATGTGTGTCCCTCACTAAGTATAAAGGGAGAAAGGATCATTCATATAAATTGAAGTCGATTAGGGCACAGGCAGACCCATATTACTGGTCTTTCTTACCAAGGACCATTTGACAATGGAATAGCCTTGGAGAGGATAAAGTGGAGGGCCTCCTCAAAAGAAACACCACCACTACTAGTGTTCTAGAGGGATCACGAGAATTTTAGCCTAGGGTTTTGCAAGTTTTATGGTAACTTATGTAGGAATGAGAGTTGGTCTCTCCACTACCATATTGGCCAAATAAGGCTGCTTGCAGTGTAGTGAATTAGAATACAAACGTATTCGCTTAATATATGCAAGCTTTAGCTCAACACCCCCCCCCCCCCCGGCGAAAATCCTGCATCCGCCACTGCCTGACGGCCACCAATATTGGGGGTTTACAACTGTAATGTAAAATTTTCTTTTCAACTTTTATGTTTGGGGTTTGAAATTGAGGTGCCACCCCTTGTGTTTGGTTGTTTTATTTCACTCCTCTTCTCCATCCATAAGAGGACTGGCATTTTATTCAGTCAACCCTTCCATATGCAGGGGGCCCCCTTTCGCCACATGAGGACTCATTATGTAGCTTTTCTTCTCCGCTCTTGGACAACAGCTACTGTAATTATTCTAATAAACGGCGCGGCGTTTATTTCAAAACTGTCTGGAAGTGATCGTGCAAGTTAAATTGAATTTTTTTAATGATTAACCCTTTAATGCTACACAGGGGTACTGTTATCATCATCACACCCTTATCCAGCCTGTGGAGGGTTGGGTACTTGGGTCCATTGAACATGCTACGACTGGGAACACCCCAGCCAAGCGTCTGGAACTTGCAGGAATATTGGCTGGTTGTCTGTGGGGGGATGCCGGTGTCACGCGTCAAAGTGTCCGCTACCTCAAAGTGCCCGGGGGGACAATTTGAGGCACCTCAAAGTGTCCGGGGTCTACCTCAAAGTGTCCGGTCAGACACTTTGATGCAATGTTTGAGTACCTCAAAGTGTCCACCATTTAGATACGAATGCTGTTGCCCGAATTAGTCTCTTTTCTGCAAAGCACATGTGCACTGCAGAGAAGATATACAACTTGAATCAAGGCGTAATTTATATCAAATGTTAACTTACCAGCTCGTAATCACATTTTACTTGCACCGAACATTTACAATTCAACATAAACTTTACGTCCGCTTGTACACTTTCTACACTTGGTAATTACTACCACTTCATATAACAATAAAACGAACAACTATGTCGTTTACTGATTACAATCCCATCCAAAAATTATTATAAATTGTACCGATTTTTTCAACCGCCTTTATTTATGCATTTAATTTGTTTGCAGAACACGCGTTGAGAACCACTGTCGTAGATGATGCAATGCTCTTCCATTTTTGGCGTACGCTTTCCATTTTACCTGGTTATTAATATTACATAGCGATTGAGGTGAAAGAGGAAGGTGATGAATTAATTGTCTTTGGTATATATCATTACAATGATCTCTATTTTCGGTCCCCTGCCCTTCTCCCCGTGAACAAGATACAGTACATATCGATTCTGTGAATGATTTCGTGTAGCCACGAATATTCCATTTGTACGAATCTCATTTTTGTAGACACAGAAAAATCTCAATTCTGCTTTCCTTCTGCCTGGCCTCAACGTCACCACACTCAAGCTGCAATTATGTCATTACAACAATATGGTTTATTCATAAAAATACGTGTTTTTGGCAACAATTTTGCCCTAAAACACCAACGAACCAAAAAAACCTAATCGGGTAAAATGGAAAACGGCCGGGACACTTTGAGGTATGTGCTTAATTACCTCAAAGTATCCGCCAGACACATTAAGGCAGAACACGCGTAACACCGGCCTACCCCACTGTTCCATAAAAATAAATTTTGGCATATAAATTTTGGCAGGTAAATTAATGCTTTGTCAGTTTTAATATTGCATGGTGTCTGACCTATTTCACAATAACTATAATGCAATAACGAATCAGGCTCATGCCCAAACTGAGGTATTGGTGTACCCCAGGGTTTTTCTTCCTCCTCTCTGTTCTGGCGCAATGCGATTCACGGTATTTTCACATGATAGGTTGAACTTCCTAATAAGTCACAGATGGGTGGTTAATTGCTTTTCATTATTCGAATAAGGATGGATGGGGTACGCCTGTACCCCTGTGTAGCAACTGAGTAAAGTTTAAATGACCATACGAAGTGCAGGAAATGCCATATGCAGAGCATAAAGAGCAAAACATTCATTTGCTTTAACCACCACATTAAAATTGTTAAAATTGTTTATAATGATATTTTTCAGTTTCTGAGCATTGCAAGCAAGCAATCACACTATCCACTATGTGGTGCAAACATCCGCGCAATAATTTGCTGGCAAGTGCTCTCCAGATAGTTTTTTCAGACACTATTTGCACTCATTTTTGCTATTCATGTAAATGCTTGCTCAAGTTACCATCGGTAGTACTTGCGCAAGTTGTTTGCTCGTGTAAACTAAGCTTTAGTGCAGATATTGTTGAAAGAAAAGTTTCAAAGAGAAGGTATTCTTTAGCATTTAAATTTTCGGGAATTTCTGCAACTGAGAATGATGGTAATTGTCCTGTGGCTAAACCTCTACAGTTATCTAAATCTAGGGTAAGGATTTAAATTTTAAGTGAACCATTGATTATTTTTCTCAATTTGATCTTGCCAATAAATTCAGATTCGAGAGTGGCGTCAGCAAAAATCAAAATTAATGAAATCAACTTGTCCGGCTAAAAAGTTTCCATTTATAAATTAAAAAAAATAATAAACGGCGCCCTCTAATAAACGGCGCCCTCCAATAAACGGCGCAACCAAAAAAAAAGGCCTATAAAAAAAATAAACGGCGCGCCGTTTATTAGAATAATTACGGTATATGCTAAGCAGCCAGTGGCATAAAATTATTTTGGACTGTGTTTTGTGATCAGTAATTTTTTCAAGCAATTTAAACTGCCTCATCTTTGTGGTGCAGTAGCAGTATGCTTGACTACTGCGCCAGTGGTTTCATGTTAGGTTCTGGGTCAAAAAGAATTGACTTGGAAATGTGGCAAGACGGAAGGACCCCTCAGTGTGCCTTGCATCGGATGGGAATGAAAGCCTTGGTCCAGTTTGATGTTTATGATATCAGCCACATGTTAGAAAACCTTATTACATGGAGCAGAATATGAGCAAAATGGGACTATAGGATATGCTGCAGGAGCTCACACCCTGGCGTCTCTAAAGTGCTTCAACGAACAAAAGTTCCGCCAAAAAATAAGCATAGGCAGTATCATTTATCATTATACTTTGGCAGTGGAAAAACTAACTCTCATTCCTACATATGATAGCATAAACCTCCTAAAACCTTAAGCTATAACTGTTGTGTCGCCCTATAATACTTGCAATGGCGGCCTTCCTTACAGGAAGCCCTCCACTTCATCCTCTCCAAGGGTATTCCATTGCCAAATGGTCCCCAGTAAAAATACCAGTAGTATGAGTCTGTTTGTGCCCTTATCTGCTTCAATTTATATGAATGATCCTTTCTCCCCTTATACTCAGCCGGGGATATACTTCCAACCAGCGGTCCATTGCACTCCAGCATCAGTGTGTCCCACCCTAATTCCTTAATCATGTCAGACACTCTCTCTCTGCGAGAAAACCTGTGGAGTGCAATTTATCTATCCATTTCACAATAATGGCACATCATACCAATACAGCTTTCCCCATTCTCATTACTAAATTCGTCCAAAGTTCGTATAATGGCCCTGGCTAGCACCATAAAAGTATGGTAGTAGACAGGACTATTGTCAAATACTGCATGTTGTGTTACATATAAACATTGTGTGACAAGTGGCGGATCCAGGATTTTCGCCAGGGGGGTGAGCTAAAGCTCGCATATATTATGCGAATAAGTTTATGTGCACATGGGGGGGGGGGTTGCAACCCGAAAATCCCCATCCTGGATCTGCGTAAGTGTGTGACAATGTATGTTTTGTGAGAACATATTTGCTTCATATTTGAAATGGACTTGACGGATATTTGAAATGGACTTGACGGATATTTGAAATGGACTTGACGGATATTTGAAATGGACTTGACGGATATTTGAAATGGACTTGACGGATATTT
>JAAFCE010001963.1:23237781-23256619 GCA_013389805.1 Trigoniulus corallinus | reverse complement strand
TTTGAAATGGACTTGACGGATATTTGAAATGGACTTGACGGATATTTAAAATGGACTTGACAGATATTTGAAATGGACTTGACGAATATTTGAAATGCACTTGACGGATATTTGAAATGGACTTGACGGATGGTCCCTACTTACTAAATAATAGAGAGTTAGTGGTGAACGTCAACGATGACGATACGAGGTCAAATGAGGCAACTGTGCATGCTCACGAAAAGCAGACCAGCAATTGAGCTTGCGCATTTCCCTCATGTGACCTCGTATCGTTCGTATCATCATCGTTCACCACTAACTCTCTATTGCTGTGGCTTTTGCCTATTGTTCTAGCCTACCACAAGATGGCATTATTAGGAAGCCTTTTGTCGACTTGTAACACCGTTCTTCCAGTCATGCCATGAGTAGGGCAGCTTGCAGTATGACTTTCTATTGATCAAGACGTGTCTGCTTAATTTGTATAGGAAGGGTGTTTGACCTGCAGGTGACATCATAATCACCACATGAGGCCATGTTTTGAATTCCTTCATGATGAAAGGCGCGCTTCGGGATTCCTACTCATCCTGAAAAATCATCTGTGTTGACTAGGACTATGGTGCAAACCACCAATCTGCACCTCTAATCCACCGAGTTACGAAGCCTGGTGAATACACAGTGGCGTAGCGAGGGGGGACAGATGTCCCCGGGCGCAGAAAACAGGGGGCTCAAAAATGTACAACAAAAATGCGCTTAGTGGGTGCCAGAGGGCGCAGATTTCGGTCTTTGTCCCCCCTCGGTACCCCACTGTGAATAGAACAATTTATAAATGAAGCGAAATCCAAGTGTGGCTCAGCAGAAGTTTCACATTATGAGAACGCCCCTTGTCGTCGACCACACTAAGAAAAAAATGAGGTTGGTGTTAAACCAGTAAATGATTGCACCATAAGGTCGGCAGCCGACTAAGTAAACATTCCATTTAGTTCTTGGTCGGTGTGTTTTTGTTTTATTTGGAACAACCGGGTTTTCGACCCGGGAGTAAGGGGTTAAGGGTTTAGGGCGAAGGAAATGATTAAAAAGCAACATCAGTCCAGCTTCCGAAAAAAGGAAGTAAACGTTGAAATTTTATATGTGAAATTGTGTGCGTGTTTGAAAGGTTTGAAGGATGATATTACCTGGTCAATCGGAAATACTGGACACGCAAGTTTATTTGAAATGACCTCAGTGAAGAGAAATGATATTGCCACAGGTGAATAGTCAGAATTGTAAATTTTCGTGGTGTATCTAATTTAAGGATGGAAATCACTAATAGCACAAAATGCACCTAGGCAAACTGTTTCAATCCACATGTCAGAAAGCACTTCTGAAAAAAAAATAACACGTGTCTCTTTGCGTCATGAGTCACATAAGTGATCTATATAAGCTTCAAAGAAAAGGGCACTTTATCAGTAAGTATTACTTTGATTTTGCACTCATTTACAACTTGTTTCCTGTGTCTGACTTGCAGAAAGCTAAATTACAATGATGTTGTACACGTTCTCCTTCATTGCTCTCACAATTGTTCATCAGCGTCATTTGTCTCAACAATTAGAGCTGCCTCTTGGGTTAAATATTACGGTGGCTAATATTTCTTTAGACATTTGCAACTACGCACCAGCTCCAAACTTTAATGAAGCCAGGGTAAGCTGTAGATGTAGTCTAATCGTTCACCATATCTTACAGGCCATAAGATTTCTTTCCCTGATGCTCTTGAAAATTTCTTTCAATCTTAAATTTATTCATTATGCCTTTTGTGAAAAAACACTTGACAAAATATTGAGGTAGACGCCTGATGTGTCCTAATTTTTGGGGATCTCTCCTACTTTGTCACTATCATCGTTTCGTTGAGAATTTATTGGTGCACCTGATTTGCCTCGTCCCAAAGTTAGGAGACTTCTCTTAATTTGCCCTGAATTTGGGGGATTTATTCGGAATTTCGGTAATTTGTCCCTTTGTTTTCTCTCGAATTTTGGTAAATTTTTCTTTCTTCTCTTGAATTTTAGTAGTTTGTCCTTTCTTCGCCTGTATTTTGGTAATGCATCATTTATTCGCCAGAATTTTAGTAATTTTGTTTTCCATGAATTTCATAACCATTGTCATGACCATGTCTCATACATTCTTGAAATTGCTTTTTCTTCATTAGTACACTGGAATATGGTATTCCATATATATGACATTATTTAAATACAGCGACTCACGGAGGTGCATCGTTTCACAAGTTCAAAACACATTGCTAGGAATGAGTCAACAGCTTTTCTCGAAACTGTATGCAAATGCATTGACTTTATTATGTTAAACTATATAAATTTGTTGTACATGGCATTTATTCATTTTTACTGACAATTTATTATTGATAGAACTAACAGTTACGAAGAAACCATAATACTTACTAGGTATACAGCTCCAATAGGAAAATATTTATTAAATGCTGATGGTTTGTATTTTTATATATATTCCTCTATATTAAAATTAGTGGCATAGCGTGGATTTCAGCCTCCTGGGGTGTAGGCCAAATTCGCCGCCCCCTTATATAGGTATTTAAATCCATAACCACCTCATTTCTTCTTAGCTCTTCTTTTAGAACAGTAAACAACCCAACTTCCCCTTTTCATTTTTGATGTGAAAACAAAGTAATATCATTGTCACACCTATAATTACAATTGGGTTGATGGGCCCTTATGACCTTTGTAGTTTATGGGCCATAAAACATAAACAAACAATTGGGTTGGCTAAGTGCCAAAGATTTTGTATCGTAAAAAATTTCAAAATACGTAATATATTTAAAAAATAGTACCTACTAAAATTTACCTCTTTTGATTTATTTACTTTAATCCGTCAGAAATTGTACTAGTGTCCAAGGAAACTAGTTTGGGTTTTTCACCCCGTAGGTCAACAATGGAACCCATTTTTATTCTATGACAGATGGTTGAGAAACATAGAGCAGTAAAGAAGGACCTGCATGCGATCTTTGTTGACCTAGAGAAAGCCTATGATAGTGTCCCACGACAGGTTGTATGGGATGTTCTAAGGAAAAAGGGAGTGGATGAAGGGCATATCAGAATAATACAGGATATGTATGATAGTTCCACCACTAGGGTAAGGATGCCATGGGGGAAGACCAGTGGCTTCAAGGTGGACGTAGGGCTTCATCTAGGATCAGCTCTCAGCCCATATCTATTTGCTTTGACAATGGATGACCTGCTGTCAGGAGTAGCGGAATGCCCCCCCCCCCCAGTGCTTGGTATTTGCTGATGATGTTGGAAGGTTAGAGGAGTCCCGAGAGGAGACTCAACAGGGCTTACAGGACATTACAACAGCAATGGCAAAGGGGGGCCTGAAGGTAAACATGAAGAAAACACAGTACTTAGCTTTCAGTTGGAGCGGCCAGGGCCAAGAGGGTGTAGTTCGTTGTGGAAATGAGGTGCTACCAGCAGTGAAAGAGTTTAGGTATCTAGGATCAGTGATTCAGAGCAACGCACAGTGGCACCAAATGGCAAAATCGTGGCCAAAAACCCAAAAATGAAATTTAAATTTGGGGATTTTTGAAAAATAGACAATTGGACTATAAAACCTTACCATTAGAAATGACATATTGCATATACAAGTACTGATATTACAGTTCAAAGTAGACCTTTTTTGGTCTATGTGTCTCTCTCTAAACTGCAGAAAATCGACTCTGTCTTTAACGTTAAACGACGATATTTTGAGTTCATCAATTCACATTATTTCAAATGGAGGTATTTTCTGGAAGTATATAGAGTATTTTTGCGTATTTATTTAGTTTTAATTCTTTAGTTTCGCACTTTATTTTTGTAACATCTCCTGTGCAAAATAAATGCTAAAAAAGCATGTGTTAATGTCATTAAGCTAAGTTAAAAGTTATATTTAACGAAATATTGCACTAAAATATATATTGGGGCCATTACATTACAGTATTAGCATTAATAATGTGAAACAATCGTCTGCTCCAACCTGCTCCTTTTGCTGTGCTTGTTAAATATAGGATAAACTGCAAAAATGTCATATTATTTATGTTACAAATAAAGCAGACAAATTTTATAAATCTGAATAGGAAATAACTTATAAATGGATATAATTCCATGATCATGTAAGTTTTACAGGGCATTGGTTAGGCCACCGTTGCTATATGGATCAGAGTGTTGGGCAGTGAGGAAGAGCCACATTAATAGAATACAAGTAGCCAAGATGCAAATCCTAGGGTACATGATTGGGGTGTCAAGAGCTGATGGAATTAGGAATGAGCAGTGTATTTTAGAGGTAGCCTGGGGATTTCTGGACTGCAGGTGGTTGGAAGCACCCAGGGCATGAGGACACCAAAGAAGGAGAAAGCTTTCTCAGAGGATGCAAGCTTTCTTAGAGGATACCAATTTAATCTGCTGAGTCTGATGAAAATTCAGATAATGTATTTCATGAGAATTCTTATAATGATTTAAAATTTTTGTTTAAAAACCATATTTTTTGTGTTAAGCAAAAAAAAATATTTATTTATAAATTTAGAAATTTAAATTATATTGCCTGATAAAATTTCATTTATGACTTATTGGTTTTAATTCTCAGTAATCACTCTGACAATTACTGTATTTATTGTAATAATCGGCACCCTCCAATAACCGGTGCACCTTCCAATGTCCACTGCATAGTTCTAATGCATAGACTGCACAGACACTACACTAATGTGACGATTTTTGGGTGTTATCAGTACCCAATTTTCCTGAGCGACCACCCATGTCAGTACTAGCTGGGGTTGCATTTCTTAGCTTCAGTGATCAGACGAGAACTGGTGTTTCAAACTGCAATTCGCCGCTCCCCAGGCGTCTGGAACTCACAGGAATATTGGCTGGGTTATCTATGGGGGATGCCTTGTTAAATAAACAGAGCACTCCAATAAACGGCGCAACAAAACAGCATGCCGTCATGCCGTCCTAAACGGCATGCCGTTTATTAGAATACGTACGGTATTTTGAATCTGACCCACTATATTGAATGTCATTTTAATGTTTCTCACTGTTTTCTACATATTCATAATCAGCAAGGTGAAGAAACTATGGATACAAACACTTATGCACATACATGCAGAGTTTCATATTTTGGCCAGCTTTTTGGGATTTGTGACCACTGGGCAATGGGGAAATCGACTCCGATGTTACAGAATCAATGCAGGATGGCTAAAGTGGAGACAGGCAAGCGGTGTGCTGTGTAACTGCAGAGTCCCAATAAAGGTGAAAGGCAAGGTTTACAAAACTGTAGAACTGGAAGAACCACGAGAGGAGAATGCAAGTGGCTGAGATGCAAATGCTGCGTTACATGAGTGGGGTGTCTCGTGCTGACAGAGTCCACAATGAGTATGTCAGAGGCAGCTTGGGGGTAGGAGACATTGAGGAAAAGATGAGGGAGGGTAGGCTGAGGTGGTATGGTCATGTTATGCGAAGGGGGAGGAGGAGCTGATGCAGTGTATTATGAGGTAGCAGGTGGTGGGTGGCATCGGGAGCAGGGGGAGATCCAAGCAGACGTGGGTGCAGGTTATACAAAGGGACATGATTGCATGTGGGTTGGATGAAAGCCTGGTTGGGGATAGACGGGAGTGGAGGATTGGAACCTGCAGACCCGACCCTGCCATAGGCAGGATAAGGGTGTGATGATGATGATGATTTATTTACTTTAATTAAGTATTGGATGACTGATGTCGCCGGTATTACTAGACAACGTTGAACTCTGTAATTTCACTGAAATATTCTTCATGAACAATTCAAGCACAAAATAAAGCATGGGGAATTACAGCAAAGAAACTGATCAGTACAGATGGTGTTGTCAGTCGCTAGAGCAAGCGAAATGACTGCACTCACTTAAAGAAAGGGGAATCCCTGGTTCCATCAGTGATTAACTAATAAAAAGCCCAGGGCCACCAACTCCTGTCTCTGCCACGCTATGCCACTGATTAAATGGTGAATGTTAAGATCCGTTTAAATTAATACCAATGGTTTTATTTTAGAATTGACTCTCACCTCCAATATATACGTAATAATAGATACTAATTATGATGAGTACTCAATTGAAATCTATTGCCTGAATTATCGGGATGGTGAAAAATATGGTATGCTCTTCTTGCCTATAAACAGCATTTAAATTTTGAACATGGCTGCCAATAAATGGATGTGCAGATGGTAAATTACACTAGTTAAAGAGCGGCGCCAATTAATTTTTGAATCGTACATTAATTATGCAGTGTCCATTCTGGGAGACCTCCCTCCTAAGTTCTTTCCCATCCTTGCATCCCCCACCAGGTCCCAATTAACAATCACCTTACATCTCCCAAAGCACCACCATTCATAATTTTATGGCTGCTTTCCCTCATCCTTTTCTTACAATAGCCTGTCTTAGCTTCGTTCATCCTAAATCGAGCATGTGGATACCATCAAAATGCATTTCCCCTTTCCTCTACAAAATCGTTAAGGGTTTCAATGAATGGCACATTTATTGGCGTGGGATGAAAAGCCATTTGGACAAAGGTGGGTGACCTATCCCAGCCGGTTCGGTCCAGTCATAATAAAGCCACACAAAATGTCTCAAATGAGTAGATTACACAGGCCTGCAAAAAATACTTTTTAAAAATTGTTTTACTTTTGATAACTGATTTTTATATTATTAGGTGTGCTGATTCCAAAAACGCAATTCATTTTTTTTCTATCATGTAAGGTTTTCTCTCAAAACATTTTCATAGTTTGGAAGAAATAAAGGAAATTCCAGTATTTTCCTCTTGTGCAGTTACTTGAGAACACTTTTTAACCCTTAAGTCAATATCTATAAAGTTCCACATTGTTCAATAACAAGGGTACCCATATTGAATGAAATGGAATTGAGGCACGCACATGTTTTGACATGCAGGTTTTTCTGAAGCTATCATATTTCTTGATATATGATGGCCCATGGGTGGTCTTTATTGTTTTATTATAGCCTTTCAACCATAGGCAGCCAGCCTTTCACATTCGATATCAACCCAACAATCCATTGTGTAGAACATTTGAAGACTCCTGTTTCATGCATTTGCTGTCCCACAAAACAGTAACATCTTATGCTTTATCATCATATCCTTATCCCACCTGTGGCAGGGGTTTGGCCAGTGGGTTCCAGACAGTGGCGGATCCAGGAGAGGGAGCAATGCAGCAATTTCTCCCCCTCAGTGCCTCAATGGGGCACACATTTCAATTGATGCATGAGTCACCTTTGTATCTGATGAGGCATTTTCACACTGCTATCCCTATTTCTATACTTCCAGTTCAACAGTTGCAGTGCAGTCCACAGTTGGCTAAACCACTGAAGAGAGGGCACTGCCTGAGGGGCAGTAGAGCACCTGTTGAATTGCTAGCTAGATTTGTAACAATGGATTCTGAATATTTAAAGTGCTTATTTGAAGTGCTTCCCCTGATCCGCCCTTACCATTATGACCTACCTCCAAACTAATCTCAAGTTTGTTTTGGTTTCCCCCCCATGCTTCTTCTTTCCTCTTCACATTGCATGACCATACCACACTCATCCATTCATAAACATACCCTTTCCCTGCCTGTGGCTGGGTTATGTCTGAGTTGCATCTCTCCACTCCCAATTATCTCCCACCAGGTCCCCGTCCACCCCACACACCACCATTTCCTTATGTACAACCTCGACCAACCAGTGCAATAGTGTTTTGTCTGATCTGCCCAACACCAGCTGCCTAGACAGTGACAAATGCCTCTTTCCAGGGGCGCATCCAAAAGGGGAGCAATGCAGCAATTACTACCCCTCAGCGCCCAAATGGAGTGCAACTGATGAGGCATTTTAACATTGCTATCCACATTTCTATACTGCAAGTCCAACAGTTGCAATCAAATCTGTAGTTGGCTAAACCACTGGAAATAGGACAGTGTGTAAGGGGCAGCAGATGACCTATTGTACTTGCTAGCTAGATTTATATTAGATTCTGAATATTTAAAAATACTGTATTTGGGGCGCACTTTTTTTGAAATGCTTCCCCTTGATCTGCTATTGGATCCACTACTGTCTCTTTCCTTTATGAATGGCCAACAACCCTATCATCTCTCAGCCACCTATTTCTAGGGGCAAACTATCCTTTCCAAGGGACATTAAGACAATAGTCCACCATAAATAATAACATACTATTTCTTGGATTGTGTTTATATAGACCATCTAACATTAATAAGTTCATAAACACATATGAATACATGATAACATGAATAATTTCTGAAAATTGAATTTTTGATTAAACTGCACGTGATAGAATGTTTTAATTATTTTTCTAGTAATCAGTATCCATAAAACTGCAAAAAAACAATAATTGTTTTGAAGACAATTTTTTCATCACAGACCTGTGTTATCTATAATGTAATCCAAGCATGTTTCATTTTTGTATTTATAGTTGCTGCCGGTGTGAATTCTCGCAACAAAACCCTTTCTCCACAAAGAACTACCGAAGCCTTAAATAAGTTGAGTAGCTTGAATTTTCCAAACTTGATTGAAATTCCACAGAATTGTTAAGGCTAGCATTTCATTATGGTACTATATATGTTTCAAAATCGTTAAAATCATTGGAATTACATTTACAAGTGCACATGTAAACGTCCTCGGTAATTGCTATTGCCATGGATTCGTACTATTACACAATTACACCTGGATTTGTACCATTACTTTTTCAATATCCTGTAATGGGTAAAATGTTCAGGCATAAATAAACAACGTTATGACGGGATAAATTCCCCATGTTCTGGATCCTTGAAAAGATGCCTAATTTTGAATGTGCTAATGCAAAAGCAAAGCAATGCAAGAAAAGCAAAGACGCTTTTCCCGTTTATGACAGGGTTGGGCACTCATCTTGTCCCTCTGAATGACATAAGGACGATATGTTGGTCATCGTTTTTCACAGTCGGTTGCCAACCAAAGTTCAAACCATATGATTATTTATCATGGGTCTACTGTTCGTTATTTGGGGAATTCCATCGACAACAGGGGCGAATTCCTACACGTGGAAATTTTGCCTCATCTATCCACTGCATACTAGAGAAGACTCTTTTACGTGCATTTGACATCATACACCACATGGGAGCTCGCTTTTGTTTCTCATACGCAAGAAGGCGCAACGGAGCCGGGTCTACGACAACTGGGTGAATACGACAATTCGGTGAATACGACAACTGGGTGTATACAATGCCTACCAATGTATTTTATGAACGCAATTGCCGATTTCCACATCCAGTTTTACCAAGAAAGTGATAATTGGGAATGGAACCCGCAGGTACGACGCAGCCACAGGCTGGAAACGGGTGAATGATGATTGCAATTTCAATGGGAAAAGGGGAACACATGTTTACTGAAATTAGCGATGATTTTGTGGAAAAATAATGGTCGAATCAAACAAAGGTTGTAAATCAGTAGGTTTTTTCTCTGAAATTAGTCAATTGGAGGTCAGAATTAAGGATGCAAAGTTTATGGTCACAGGAAGAAAATGCCTTACAATATAGCTATAAATTAATTCAATAAATTAATATTACATTAATTCTATAAATAAATAACCTATAAATTCCAATCTATACCGTTTTTTTTTTAACTTTTTTTGTAGTTGGTAGTCTGACAGACTACCCTAATCATCCACAATTGTAAAGCTACTTGAGTAGTGCAGCTCTGCATGCAAGCTGTGCTTCATGGTGCAGTATGATTACGTGAGGCAGACTAGCAATTTTCCAATTGAAAATACAATCACAGGAATATATTAAATCGTTATAATATCTCCCTTCCCCAGCATGTGGCTGCGTGTTACCACCTGCTTTCTCCTGCGTTTTACCACCTATTCCCACATCTGCTTCGGTCTTCCCCTCCTCCTGGTGCCCCATCTCATGCCGTCCCATGACGGACCTAATGAGTTTTTCCTCCCCTTCCAATCTGTGAGCATATACCAATCGATGTCCCCCACCCGAAAGCTACACCTAACATATCGTTTTGGATTCTGCCAGCTAGCAACACACCACTCATGTAGTGCAGCATTCTCATCTCAGCCATTCGCATTCTCCTTTCATGGTCCACCTTCCAATGTCCACTGGCTACCAAGAAATCGTCAGTGTAAGTAAAACCATATGGCAAGTCTCTGAAAATGTCATCTCTAAACTGCTGAGAGGTTTGAGCAGCATTCTTTAATCCAAAGTGCATCCTGGTGTACTCAAATAGCCCAAATAGAGGGATCACCATCGTCTTAGTGATATCTTCAGGTGCAACGGGTAGCTGGTTGTATACCTTCATAAGTTCTAACTTCCAGTAAATTCAAGTCCCAGGGAGTTGGGCATTGAACTGCATGAGATGTGGAATCGGGTAACGGTCAGGAACAGTCAGAGTTCAAGGCACGAAAATCATCAACAATCCTGGGAGTGGCGAGTTGCATTGGACACTCCTGTTCTTGTTTGATGCAATGCAACCCCAGTACGTACTGACATGGGTGGTCACTTGGGAAAACTGGGTACTGCTAATACCAATCTCATTAGTGTAGTGTCTGTGCTGTCTATTCATTAGAACTATGCAGTGGCCAGGTCTCTAATGACCTTGTTGTTGATGGAACCTAAAATACCAATAAACAAACAAACAACCAACAATCCTCCATGTCTCGCCTTTTGGGACCATATGAAATGGACTGGCCCAAGGGCTGGAGGATGGGCGAATGTAGCCTAGCTCATACAGTGCCCTGAACTGCTTGGCCTTCTGCAACTGCTCTGGATGAAGTCACCTCACCCATGCAAATGCAGGGGGTCCTGGTGTTGTTACGATATGGTGACATACACCATCTGCTACCACCCATCCACTTGTCATGGGACAGTAATATCCCAGAATTCTGTAATGAGGGATTTGTACAAGGGAGCAATACCATGTGTGATATGAGGCAAATGATAGTAAGCAGTTGGAACCATACTTCTGCTGATACTGGAAACTTTAAAGCCACTAATGTGATCCAACAACTTCCAACTTCAGACATCAACAACAAGACTATAATTTGAGAGAAAGTCTGCTGCCAGAATGGCATTTGCAACGTCCACAATAATAAAACTCCACTTCAGGGCCCGACATAAACCCAAGTCTAAACACAAATGGTAGTTACCATAGGTGGTAATAACAGACTTGTTAGCTTCAATCAGTTTGAAATCTTGTAGTACCGACTTAGTATGATCCACAAAATTACATGGAACAATGCTTATTTTGGTTCCAGTGTCCACTAAGAATTTATAATTAGTTGCCCAATCATGCACAAAAAAACAGGCAGTTGGGACCTTGGCCATCATTGCTCTGTGCCCCTATAAGTGATGACCCTGATGGTTTCCCATCTCAAAAGGAACATGACACTTCTTAGTTTTACTCCTGATTCTCTGGTGATACCAACCAACTTTCTGTTTATTACCATTTTCTGAAGCATGTCTCTCTGTACTCTGGTTCTGAGAACATGAATTAGTTTGGTTCCCATATGGCAATTGGTAGCACCATTTGGCTTCTGAGTCCAGTAATGAATTGAATTTTTCAGTAAGTTCATTTACCTTGAGCAATAACCTAGAAAGCTCTGAGTTGGTATCGTTATAAGGAAATCCTTCCATAGAGGCTGGGTCTGATATATGTAGTGCTCACCAGATAGTTGAATGGCTCTAAGACTTTTGTGATAGGAGTATTTATATCCACCATAGCCAGGACTAGCCAGGACTACCCATACTTGGTGAGGTAAGTGGGAGATGAACAGCTCTCTAATAATGTGCACATCTCCAGATGTATTTTAATCAACCCCCGTGAGTTGTTGCATCTGCCTCAAGAATTGTGAGGGCTTCTTGTCACCAAGATGCTTATGGGTTAACAATTGGTGTAGTTTTTGTTATTGTGACATAGAAATTCATTGAATTAAAGCAGTTTTGATACTTTCATATGCCTCCTTGGGTGGAGGGCACAAGATGAGGTACACATGAGGTAGACGATACAAGATGAGGTCAACTACCTCATGTGGCATAGCATGCCAAATGCTGCATTACATGAGTGGGGTGTCTCATGCTGACAGAGTCCACAATGAGCATGTCAGAGGCAGCTTAGGGGTGGGAGACATTGTAGAAAAGATGAGGGAGGGTAGGCTGAGGTGGTACGATCATGTGATGTGAAGGGGGAGGAGGAGCTCATGTGGTATATTATGGGGCAGCAGGTGGTGGGTGGCATCAGGAGCAGGGGGAGCCTCTTTCACAAATACAAGAGAGCTCTCAACCCCCTGGGGGTTATCCCCAAGTGAGGCAGAGAGCTCCCGACTGACTCCTAGTCGCCATCTGAGCTCTCGGTATCTCTCACAGTGGCGCATATCTTTAGTCACTGTGAGAGATACCCAAGAGAGGCTCCCAACAGAAGTCACACCATGGTTGGTCCTCACCCCGTAAAATGTAGGAATGGGTGAGGAAGGTGTGACCAATCCGAAGCTGAGCAAGCACAACCGCCTCCCTCCATGACTGGCGGCACGAGGACACCCAGTGCTCTGGAGTGTCCTTCACTGTGCGGAGTTTGTTGGTGGTCTCTGCAAACCACTGGGACCGCCATTGATCATGGACGGCCCGCCACACCATTGGGAGAGCATCGGAGGAGGGAACAGCAGTGTTAGGTGTATCTGGCAAGTGGGCCACCTGACGGACATGGGCATCCGCCCTCTCATTGACCATGATGCCAACATGCCCCGGGACCCACATGAATAACACTGTCTTGCCCTGCTTACGAATCACAATCAGCAATCTGTGCACACCCTGGACGATGGCATGTCTGCCATATAGGGTGTGCAACAGCTGAAGGGAGCATAAGGAGTCAGTCGCAACAACAAAGTGTCTGTAATGCAATACTTGGATGAGTTCCGGTGCCCTGTGCAGAGCTGTGAGCTCTGCAGTTAAGACACTAGCAACGCCTGGAAGACGGCCCCCTATGAGATGACCAGTTGTAAAGACTGACCAACCCACCGAGAAGCCATCCTTCGACCCATCCGTGTAAATAAAAACATGGCCTCGATAGGTCCAAGAGAGGCGTCCAAACTCTTGTTGGTACACTGACCTATCGGTACTGGTTTTGGGTAAGGCTGCAAGCAACAAATCTAAACTTGGCTCTGGCACTGTCTAGGGTGGCACAGAGGCCGGCAGTACAGGCTGCACCCTAGGCAGTGTCACACCCAGGCCAGTAAGACCGTCCATCCACCGCACACACCGAATAGAGGGGGAACCCCCGGGCGGCGGTCGAATGGCCGTCTCATAGTGTTACCATAGACGGCCGGGTGTGTAGGGTGCTGTGGCTGACCTTTCAGCTGCAAAATATATGCAGCTGCCAGGTACTGCCGCCACACAGTCAGTGGTGGTTCGCCAGCCTCAGCATAAAGGCTGAGTACTGGATTTGTGTGGAACGCCCCAATGGACACCCGGATTCCAGCGTGATGAACACTGTCCAGCATCCGGAGAGCAGATGGAGCGGCCAGGCCATATACGCTGCAGCCATAATTGAGACGGGATCGAACGAGTGACCCGTAAAGTCGTGGCATCACCGTTCAATCTGCTCCAAAACCAGTTCCTTGCAGGCACCGCAGAATATTCAGGGACCAAAGGCACTTAGCCTTCAGCTCCTTCAAGTGCGGGACCCATGTCAGACGGCTGTCAAAACGGAGACCAAGAAACCGATCCACCACTACAACTGGGAAGAGGCGGCCATTGACTCCATGACTCCATGAGGAGCGCTTGGCCTCTCTGATCACCCGTCGTGCATATGCCCTGGCTCGGAGAAAGTCGATACGGTTGGCCTCGGTAGGACGAGATTGGAAGCAGCGAAGGGCTCGTCGGCGAGCCCGAATCACACTCTGACAATCCTCCGTCCACCATGGCACCCGTGCTCGTGGTGGGTTACACGAGCTCTGGGGGATGGATGCCAATGCCGCCCCGACCACCACTTCTGTGAAGTGACTCACTAGGTCTTTTACCCCATCAAAATCACACAGTGGGCGAAAGTAGATATGGCGGGCGAACCCCTCCCAGTCCGCCCGAAGCAGACACCACCGTGGGGGTGCTGGGGTAATGCCCCTTCTCCACTGCTAATCCTGATGGGGAAGTGATCGCTTCCACAGGGGTCTGACAAGACCTCCCACTGCAAACCTGGTGCGAACCCAGGAGAGCAGATGGAAAGGTCAATGCATGACAGGCCACCAGTGGCAGTCATCATATGTGTGGGGGCACCTGTGTTGAGAACAATGAGGCCATTGTGTGAGACCCATTGTTCCACAAGGTGCCCTCGGGTGTTGTGACTGTCCGAGCCCCATTGGGGATTATGGGCATTAAAATCACCCATAATCAAGAAGGGTCTTGGAAGCTGGGCGCTGAGGCAGTCGAGGTCTGCCCATGGGATATCAATCCCAGGTGGCATGTAGAGGGAAGATAGAGTGGTGGGAACAGCCAGTTGCAATGAGACCGCCACTGCTTGCAGAGGCGTCTGCAGAGCCACTGGCACATGCATGCACCCATTCCGGATAAGGATAGCTACCCCTCCCACAGGGTGGCTTCCTTGCTGCCGGGTGTCTGCATATACAGTGTACCCCCGTAACGACATGGGGGGTATCACTTCGACACAGGATCTTCTGGAGGGAGATGCAGACGGGGTTGTGCCTCGAGATCATCAGTTTGATCTCGTCCCTCTTGTGGGAAAACCCTCGACAGTTCCATTGGAGGAAATTTACCATCAAGTGGACTTCGGCGGCTTGTTTCTATTCCTCCCTTTTCTCCATCCCACTGCAGAAAAGGGAGGGACGCCTTCAATTGGTTCCTCCTCCTCCATCTCAAAGGAGGAATCCCCATTGTGCCCCACTTTGGGCATGAAACCACCCCGTGCTCTCTGCCGTTGGCCCAAGAGCTTGGGTGGACGAACCAAGGACACACGGCCCACAGCAGTAGTGGGGGGTGTTCCTACTATCTTGCCTCCTATCACACCCACCGCCCCCTCCGTGGAGGAGGTTGGCTGGGCTGGGACAGGGAGGGAGGCCTTTAAGCGAGATGCCTCTCTTTGATGAGTGGCATCAGGGGCCACCAAAGAGGCTGGCACCGCCAATATTTGGGGGGCCCATGCATGGGCCAGAGGCGGCGGTGGAGCCGGAAGAAGCCATGGAAATGGGGTCAGGGTCCGTCTGGCAGCCAATGCTTGCACAGACCAGCACCCCATGGACCCCGCGGGCCCGAGAGGGCGTTAAACGGATGAGAGGAGGGAGCTGAGGTAGGGTGTCCGTCTGGGTACAGACAGAGGACACAGCAGCTGCCTTTGCAGCACCTGCATAGGACACTCCACAAGTGGAGGTCCCTGGCAAGGCTATCAGCTGCCGTGCATCCGGAAAACTGATACCCTTCTGGACACGCAGCTCCTGGATCGCGCGTCCACAAGTGCCACACATGGCCTTGGCAGAACACGAATTCTGCCCATGGCCATATAGCTGGTACTTGAAGCATCGAAGCGGACTCGGAATGAAGGCATGTACAGGCAAGTGGAGGTAGCCAGCCATGATGTACTCCGGCACCTTGGGCCTACCAAAGGTCAGCACCAAGGTGTCAGATGGGCGGGATTCTCCATCCCGTCGGATCGAGGTGCGGCGAACAGCCACCACACCCTGGTCGCTGAGCTCCTCCACTATCTGCTCCTCTGATTCCCTGCGTAGGTCAGGGCACCGCACCACACCTCTACTGGTGTTTAAGGTGCGATGGGGTTCGACCACAACGGGGATATCACGGAGCTTTCGCATTTTTAATAATGCTTCAGTCTGGCGGGGGGCGGATGCCTCCACCAACAAGGTGGCATTGCGCAGTTTCTTGACCGAAGTCACGTCGCCAGCAATGCCCTTGATGGCTTTGGCGATAAGGAAGGGCGACGCCTTGCCCAAGGCTGCACCATCCTCCCCAGAGATGGAAATAAACCGGGGAGGATAGGAAGAAGGTATGGATGGTTGTTGGACTGCACCCAAAATCTTAGATGCAGGAACATGCTTTGCATCGGCAGTGGAACCCTGCATCTCAAGGCTAAGAGGTCGTTGCCTCTTGTTAAGGGCAGGTGCCGATGCCATAGACGTCACAGGTTCGTTTCCTGATCCAGTTGGCTTACTGGGGGAACGCGGCCTCTTTGTTGGAGCAGTACATGTCTCCATCAGCTCAGTGGCAGCTGGCCCACTCAATTGGGTGGGACCGAGCCCGCCATCTTCCGGCTCAACACAAGTCAATGAAACTAAAGAAAGGGGAGGGGTGGAGTTATTTGTAGAGGCCCCCAGCCTCTGGGTTATATTTGCCATAATTTTTATTAATTATGATTTTGCTGCCCGCAGGTCTTACCCACCACCAAGCCCAACGAGGGGACGCCCATTCGGGTCGCCAAGGTACCTTGGGCAGGATACCGTTAGGGTGGCATAATCCCCGAGTGCCGGACCATTGGCATCGGGGTTGACTGTCGGTCCACTTACAGTCACCCTAGGATGCATAACCACTTATGCGCCCCTGGCCGATTGACCAAGACCAGGCTACTGCCTTGGCCTCCCGTTTTCCCTGGAAGCTGTGGCCAAAGTGATGTTTTGGAGACTGTGGGTCGCAACCCTAGTCCCCTATGTCTGTCAGCCACCTCACCAGTGTGGAGTGGCCAACAGACATCGCAGGGCATATGCCTCCTCAACCACCAGGATCCGCTTTTCCCAGGGTGCGCGTCTCCATGCACGGCAAACACGCGGGTAGGCGTTTGTTTACGGTCACCTCAGTGAGGAGCCTACATCGACAAAGATCAAGTCAGTCATCCAGTAAAGGATGCCAGGACAATGACAACCACCATGATGGTATCGTCCTGTCCAGGACACACGTAATGGCCAATTACGATAGTGGTGTCATCCAATCAGGGGCAAGAAAAAGTCACCCCTTTTAGTTGCCTCTTACGACATGCAGGTATGCAGTGTGCCTATTCTACCCCAGGCACACACGGGTACTGGCTTGGGTGACCCCAGTCAGAGCTTGTTCAGACGACCCACAGACCTGACCCATCCAGAGGCAGGATAAGGGTATTGAGATGATTATGATGATGAATTCAGTAACTTTACAAAACAGTTCACCATTTATGACAGCATGCTGTTTATTATTAGCACTGGCTATTGGAGAGTGCCATTTATTAGAGGGCGCTGTTAATTAGAATAAATATGGTATATGCAGCTAGTGAATTGGGACGAAGTGAGCTGCAACAAGAGGTCACCCAGGTGAAAAGAATAAATAGCACACTACTGTTAGTTACAGTGCTTTGGCAAGGAGTAATGCTCCACCTCATCAGTGCATATGCCCCCAAGTGGGTTGCAATGAACCCACCAAGGTGAGTTTCTGGACTAGTGGCTGAGGTAGGGCAGTGTCAATGGAATGGGTGCTTAGTTATTTTTGGGGACTTTAATGGCCATGTAGGCAAAGATAACAAAGGATCTGGAGAGGTCCATGGGGGATGAGGGCATGGAAAAGTTAGCATAGAAGGGCAGGAAATCCTCAACACAGCAAACACACTTGGCCTTGAACTGACAAATACATGGTTTAGGAAGAGGGACAAGCACCTAATCACACTCCAGTCGCCACAATGGATGTCACAGATAGATTTCTTCATGGTGAGAAGGTGGCATAGAGCAGAGGTTTGTGATTGTAAGGCACTCCACAGTGAAAATTTGCAAACAGAATAGCCATAGTTTACTTATAGTGGAATCCTAGTGACATCAGCCAGCAAGGCACATTCTTGGGAAGGAGAGCAAGTCATCAGGTGGTGGAAACTACCCACCAAAATGGCAGACTGGTATTGGGAGGGGACACCTGATGCCATGTGGGATAAGGTCGCCAGAAAAATAAGAACCTGTGGGAAAGCCATTTTGGGACAGGGTGGAGTAGGAGGTACATTCCAGGGAAACAGGCAGACATGGTGGCAGAATGAGGAGGTAGAAGCAGCCATCAAGCAAAAGAAGGCTGCTTTCCACAGGTGGTGGGAGTTAGGGGACCATTGGGCAACCATTGCCCTGGTGAAGAACCAGGAGTATGAGGCTTAAGAGACAAAGGAAGGAATAAGAGAAGTTTTCAGGCTTGCCAAGGCTAGAGATAGAGCAGCTACAGAAATACCTCAAGCCATTACAGTGAAGGATACCAAAGGTAGGTTCCTGTTTTTCCTGTCAGAGGTAAAGAGGAGGTGGGAGGAGTACTCCCAAAACCTGTTGAATGCTGCAGTGGGAGGGGAGGACTTTACCACCTGTCCTGCATCGACAAGGGTGGTGGGCTGTGTAACAGAGGAAGAAGTAGCCAGGGCACTTAGGAAGATGAAAGGCCAGAAAGCTATAGGCCCTGATAGAATCCCCATTAAAGTGTGGCATAGCCTATGAAGGATAGGCACCAGGTGACTAGGAAAATTTTTTAATAGGTTAGTGGATGGAGATAGAATGCTATTGGCATGGCATGAGAGTTGGATAGTACCACTCTTCAAGGGCAAAGGGGATGTCCAAGATTGTGGTAACTTTAGGGGTATAAAGCTAATGAGCCACTCCATGATACTCTGGGGGAGAGTAATGGAACGCTGCCTCTGGGATACAAATGATTAGGGAACTAGGGTGGGCCACACTAAGCCAGAGGCATATATCTCACAGCATTAGTCTTTTTATTAGACTGCTGCTGCTGGGATGCAATGGACCACTGGCTGGAAGTGTGTCCCCTGCTCAGTATAAGGGGAGAAAGAATCATCCATATAAATTGAAAGAGATTAGGGC
>JAAFCE010001963.1:23218441-23237771 GCA_013389805.1 Trigoniulus corallinus | reverse complement strand
TATAAGGGGAGAAAGAATCATCCATATAAATTGAAAGAGATTAGGGCACAGAGAGACTCATACTACTGGTCATTTTTGCCAAGGGTCATTTGGCAATGGAATGGCTTTGGAGAGGATAGGATGGAGGGCTTCATCAAAGGAATGCCTGCCATTGCTAGTATTGTGAAGGGGTAGGCACCTGAATTATAGTTAAGGGTTTTAGGAGTATTATGGTATCATAACAAGGATTGAGAGGTAGTCTCTCCACTGCCATATTGGCCAAAGAAAAGGCTGCTTGCAGTGTAGCAATTTAGAATTAGAACTAGAGTCTGTGAAAATCAATTTCGGTTTATGCCAGGTAGGTCCACAATGGGCCAATCTTCATTCTGAGGCAGATGATGGAATGGTACAGGGCAGTAAAGAAGGCCTACGACAATGTCCAAAGACAGGTAGTTTTTCCTATCTATAGGAAACACGGAAAACTTCATTCACCCAAACCAAGGAGAAATCAGAAACTAACTGCTTTTTCGCTATTAAAATTCTAATACCATATTTATTCTAATTAACAGCGCCCTCTAATAAATGGTGCCCTCCAATAACCAGTGCACCTTCACAGTGAAAAAATAATAAACAACACCCTCTAATAAATGGCATGCTATTTATTAAAGGTACTGAATTTTCATCATCATCATAACCTCATTCCACCTGCGCTAGGGTCTGGTCTGTGGTTCCACTTACCCGGATGTGCCCGGAGTAGAATAGGCACACTGCATACCTGCATGTCGTAAGAGGCGACAAAAAGGGGTGACATTTTCTTGCCCCAGATAGGACAACACCACTGTCGTCTTTGTCTATGACGTGTTCTGGACAGGACGATACCATCATTGTGGTTGTTCATGTCCTTCCTTTATCCTTTACTGGATGACTGTCTGACTTGTTCTCGGTCAATGTAGGCTCCTCACTGAGGTGACCGTAAATAAACACCTACCCACGTATTGCAATGCATGGAGACCCGTACCCCTGGTTTTCCAGGGGTTTTCCGGGTTTTCCAGGGGAATCCTGGTGGTTGAGGAGGCATATGCTCTGCGATGTCTCTTGGCCACTCCACACTGGTGAGGTGGCTGACAGACATTGGGGACTTGGGTTCCGACCAACAGTCTCCAAAACATTACTTTGGCCACAGCTTCCAGGGAAAACGGGCGGCCAAGGTGGATACCCGGTCTTGGTCAATTGGCAAGGGGCGCATAAGTTGTTATGCCTCCTAGGGTTGCTGTAAGTGGACCGACAGTCAACCCCAATGCCAATGGTCCGGTACTCGGGGATTATGCCACCCTAACAGTATCCTGTCCGAGGAACCTCGACGACCCAAATGGGCGTCTCCTCGTTGGGCTCCGTGGTGGGCAAGACCTGCGGGCAGCGAATTCACAATTCTTCACAATTATGACAACAGCAAAACAGAGGCTGGGGGCCTCTACAAATAACCCCACCCCTCCCCTTCTTTACCTTTATTGACTTGTGTTGACCCGGAAGATGGCGGGCTCGGTCAAACCCAACTTAGTGGGCCAGCTGCCACTGAGCTGATGGAGATAAACACTGCTCCGACTAAGAGGCTGTGTTCCCCCAGTCACCCAACTGGATCAAGGAACGCACCTGTGGCATCTATGGCATTGGCACCTGCCCTTATTGGCAACTACCTCTTAGCCTTAAGGTGCAGGGCTCCACCGCTGATGCAACGCCTGTACCTGCATCTAAGGTCTTAGGTGCAGTGAAACTACCATCCACCCCTTCTTCCCACCCTCCCCGGTTTATTTCCACCTCCGGGGAGGATGGTGCAGCCTTGGGGAAGGCGTCGCCCTTCCTATTCGCCAAAGCCATCAAGATCATTGACGGTGATGTGACCTCGGTCAAGAAAATGCGCAATGGCCCCTTGTTGGTGGAGGCATCCGTCCCCCCACCAGACCAAAGCATTATTAAAGATGCAGAAGCTCGGTGACATCCCCGTTGTGGTCCAACTGCATTGCACCCTAAACACCAGCAGAGGTGTGGTGCGGTGCCCCGATCTACATGGGGAGTCAGAGGGGCAAATAGTGGAGGAGCTTAGGGACCAGGTGTGGTGGCTGTCTGACACACCTCGGTCCGACGGGATGGAGAATCCCACCCATCTGAGACCTTTGTGCTGACCTTTGGTAGGCCCAAGGTGCCAGAGTACATCATGGCTGGCTACCTCCGCTTGCCTGTGCATCCATTTATACCGAGCCTGCTTCGGTGTTTCAAGTGCCAACGATATGGCCATGGCCAGAATTCCTGTTCTGCAAAGGCCACGTGTGGCACTTGTGGGCAAGGAGACCACTCCCCAGAGTCTTGTAAGACTGCACCTTTCTGCCTAAACTGTAAGGGCAACCACCCCGCCTCTTGGAATTTCCCCACTTGGCTGCAGGAATGCGTGCTCCAGGAGCTGCATGTCGAGAAGGGTATCAGTTTTCCGGATGTACACGGATGCTAGGCTTGCAAGGGTCCTCCAGTCGTGGAGTGTCCTATGTAGGTGCTGTGAAGGCAGCTGCTGTGTCCTCTGTCTGTACCCAGACGGACACCCTACCTCAGCTCCCCCCTCTCATCCATTTAATGCCCTCTCAGGCCTGTGGGGGTCCATGGGGTGCCGGTCTGTGCAAGCATTGGCTCCACCACTGCCTCTGGCCCATGCATGGGCCCCCCAATAATGGCGGTGCCAGCTTCTTTGGAGGCCCCTGATGCCTGTAATCAAAGACAGGTATCTCCTTTGAAGGCCTCCCTCTCTGTCTCAGCCAGACCAGCCTCCTCCATGGAAGGGGTGGTGGGTGAGACAGCTAGAAAGAAACTAGGGACACCTCCCGCTACTGCCATGGGGCATGTGTCCTTGGTTCATCCACCCAAGCTTTCTCGCCAACGGCAGAGAGCATGGGGTGGTTTCATGCCCAAACTGGGGCATGATGGGGATTACTCCTTTGAGATGGAGGAGGACGAACCAAGAGAAGGCATCCCTCCCTTTTCTGCAGTGGGACGGAGAAGAGGGAGGAATAGAAACAAGCCACTTAAGTCCACGTGATGGTGAATTTCCTACAATGGAATTTTCAAGGGTTTTCCCACAAGAGGAACGAGATCAAACTTTTGATCTCTAGGCACCACCCTGTGTGCATCTCCCTCCAGGAGGTCCTGTGTCAGAGTGATACCCCCATTTCAATATGGGGGTACACTACATATTCAGACACCCGGCAACAAGGAAGCCACCCTGTGGGAGGAGTGGCTATCCTTATCCAAAATGGGTGCATGCATGTGCCAGTGGCTTTGCAGACGCCTCTGCAAGCAGTGGTGGTCTCACCACTCTATGTTCCCTCTACATGCCTCCTGGGATTGATATCCCATGGGCAGACATCGACTCCCTCAGTACCCAGCTTCCAAGACCCTTCTTGATTTTGGGGATTATAATGCCCATAATCCGCAATGGGGCTCAGACAGTCACAACCCCCGAGAGCGACTTGTGGAACAATGGGTGTCACACAATGGCCTCATTGTTCTTAACACAGGTGCCCCCACGCAAATGATGACTGCCACTGGTGGTCTCTCATGCATAAACTTATCCATCTGCTCTCCTGGGTTGGCACCAGGTTTGCAGTGGGAGGTCTTGTCAGACCCTTGTGGAAGTGATCACTTCCCCATCAAGATTAGCAGTGGAGATTCGGCATTGCCCCAACAACCACCACGGTGGTGTCTGCGTCAGGCAGACAGGGAGGAGTTTGCCCACCGTATCTACTTTTGCCCACTGTGTGAGTTTGATGGGGTCAATGACCTAGTGAGTCACTTCACAAAGGTGGTGGTCGGGGCGGCATTGGCATCCATCCCCCAAAGCTCATGTAACCCACCACGAGCAAGGGTGCCATGGTGGATGGAGGAAGGGCTCGCTGACAAGCCCTTCGCTGCTTCCAATCTCATCCTACCGAGGCCAATCGTAACAACTATCTCCGGGCCCGGGCATATGCATGACAGAGTCAGTATGTCTCCTCACTTACCCGTCACACGCCCTCCAAGAAAGTCTGGGAAAAGCTGAGAAAGATTCAAGGCAGATATTTACCATCATGTGGCTCTGGTCTCCTTGTACAAGGGAGACTTTGCCTTCTGCCATGTGAAGTGGCTGAGGAACTGGCAAGGACGTTTGCAGCCGTCTCCAGTTCCCAGAACTACACGGCAACATTTCTACAAATGAAGCAGGCTGCAGAACGCCATCCACTGAACTTCACTGGTGGTGTCACTGAGGGGTATAACAATCCAATTACTCCTAGGGATCTGTTACACCTTACGACACCTACCAGAGACAGGCGTTAGTTACCTCCTCGAGGTACTAAATTACATATGGCAGCAGCTTGAAGTCCCTGCAGGTTGGAGAGCGGCTACTATAATCCCACTGCAAAAGCCTGGGAAGGTAGCCTTCCAACAAATTACAGACCCATTTCATTGACGAGCTGTCTTTGCAAAACTATGGAACACATGGTTAATTGGCACATAGTGTGGTATCTGGAACGGCGCCACCTGCTTGCCGATGCCCAATGTGGCTTCCGTGCTGGCAGGTCTCCACTGGATAATCTGATCGCACTGGAGATTGCAGTACGTTAGGCCTTTCTCCACAGACAGCACCTGGTGGCTGTATTCTTTGATGAGGAGAAGGCATATAATAACACATGGCACCGTGGCATATTAGAGACCTTGCAACAGTGGGAGCTCAGGGGTAATCTGCCCCTCCTCCTCCATAGTGTATGTCTGACCAGACCTTAAGAGTTCGTGTGGGTAACACCTACTCCTTGGTTTTCCTGCAGGAGAATGGTGTCCCACAGGGGAGCGTCTTGAGTGTGACACTCATTGCTGTTGTGGTGAACGGCCTACCATCCTTCGTTCACCCCCCGGTAAAGTCGTCCCTATTCGTGGACCACTTTTCTATTAGGTACCGGGCTGCCACGATGCACAGCATTGAGCGCCAGCTGCAACTGGCAATAAGCAGTGCCAACGAGTTTGCCACCTCTCGTGGCTATAAGTTCTCCCCTGACAAACTACTGTCATTCACTTCTGTGGTAAGCGAGGGCTTCACCCTGAGCCTCAGCTTTCCCTGGATGGCTGCCTCCTGCCAGTTGTAGAGGTGGCCCGGTTTCGTGGTCTCCGTTTTGACTACCCGTGTGTGCCCGGGGTAGAATAGGCACACTGCATACCTGCATGTCGTAAGAGGCAACTAAAAGGGGTGACTTTTTCTTGCCCCTGATTGGATGACACCACTATCGTAATTGGCCATTACGTGTGTCCTGGACAGGACGATACCATCATGGTGGTTGTCATTGTCCTTGCATCCTTTACTGGATGACTGACTTGATCTTTGTCGATGTAGGCTCCTCACTGAGGTGACCGTAAACAAACGCCTACCCGTGTGCTTGCCGTGCATGGAGACCCGCACCCCTGGGAAAAGCGGATCCTGGTGGTTGAGGAGGCGTATGCCCTGCGATGTCTGTTGGCCACTCCACACTGGTGAGGTGGCTGACAGACATAGGGGACTAGGGTTGCGACCCACAGTCTCCAAAACATCACTTTGGCCACAGCTTCCAGGGAAAACGGGAGGCCAAGGCAGTAGCCTGGTCTTGGTCAATCGGCCAGGGGCGCATAAGTGGTTATGCCTCCTAGGGTGACTGTAAGTGGACCGGCAGTCAACCCCGATGCCAATGGTCAGGTACTCAGGGATTATGCCACCCTAACATTTTGCCACCCTATCAGAGAGATGAGAACTAGCAGCACTCGAGAGCAACACAAACCCCTTATGTAAACCACAAAGTCTAGAGCAAATAGTAGGACAACAACCCCCCAGCATTTGTACCATAATATAATCTTGGGACCACAAGCTTAAAAAATAATAAGTGGACAATGGATGGCCAGCAATAAAAGTCACCCAAGCCTTTTAAGGCTAAGAAAGATCTTTTAACAGATACAGACAGAAGCACTAAGTGAGAGGCAAAAGTCAAGTTTTGATCAAGATATACACCTAGATCTTTAATTGCAGTTGTCTGCTGAATTGGGTTCCATCCTTAACGTAATAGGTAGAAATGAATGGAGTACAAACCCAACTAAAAGTAATAACATACGTTTTAGGGTAATTAATAGCCAACAAACTTTTATCTAACCAATCATGAAGATATTGCAGACCCAACTGAAGAGAGATACTATCATCATACCCTGCAATAGGTTTTGACAATTTCAAATCGTCCACAAAGGTCAAAACATTCAATTCATCTGATAAATCTAGGAACACTACCCTGAGGTACCCCGACTGATTGATAAAAATAACAAGAACTAACATAGGCTCCAATTTTAATATTATTTAATCTGTTAGTAAGACCATAGATAAGTCCAGACCATAGATAATTTGTGAAGCAGTTAGGCAATAGGGCCTCTGTCAGAAGCTTTTGACAGATCCAAATAAATACTACTATTTTGCATTTGGTTTTCAAATGCTGTACAAATAGATGGGATATGCATGAGAAGGCTAGGCTCTGTTGATCTTTTAAGGGGAAAACCATGTTGTTGATTGGCCAAAAGCTAGCTACTCCAATGCCATAACCTGGCATGGATTATATGCTCAAATATCTGCACAGTTGGAGCAATCAGGGGAATGGGATGATAATTTGGAGGTCTACTGTTAGTGAGTGAATTTGGAGTTCACAGTTGGAGCAATCAGGGGAATGGGATGATAATTTGGAGGTCTACTGTTAGTGAGTGAATTTGGAGTTCACAGTTGGGGCAATCAGGGGAAGAGGGACATATAATTTAAAAATAGGGACAAAATGAGCCCTATTCCAGATAACAGGTACATAAGAAGAGGCCAAACAGAAATTATAAAGTTTGGGTAAAACGGATACCAACAGGGCCTTGAAGTCCTTTATAACAGCAGAAGGTAATAAATCCAGCCCAGGAGACCAACAAAAGTTTGGACGCCTCCCCCTGACCTATCGGGGCCATATTTTTCATCAACATGGATGAATTGATTGTGTGAAGGTGGCTAAGAATGGTATCATTTAATTGCATTTTGTAGTACAGTAGAACTCCAAAAAAATTTTGCGAACTCTGACTATCTGAATCACTAAAAAAAAATTAAGAGGGAACATACTGCGATTTGCAAACTAATGTGCAACTTGGCAGCCTGAAAATGGATACCGACAGTCAAACAGCTTACTTTGACCGAGATGCCCAGCAAGCAACGATTTTCATTTATAGTATGGTACATGTATATATTGTACTAATGTACAGCCCTTTTAAGTATGCTTAATATGTAAAAGTGTTGTCTTTTCAGTTAATTAATTACAAGTTCTTTTCATTTAAAAATAGTTTTTTCTCCCATTATCAACATATAAACAGTAATAAATTAAATTACACCCCTATTTTTCAGAAAAAAAACAATTATCTGAATTTTTGAATATTTGAATGGGGTTAGGTCCCATTCATTAAAATAATTGGAGTTCTACTCTACAGTGAAACCTCTCTAATTGGTACACCTGTGGGACCTGGCCAAAGTGTACCTATCAGAGGGGTGTGGGACACTTTAATAATACTGGTGTTTATTTTATATCGTTTGTCATTCTAGAATAAGCTACCTTTTCATTTGCCACCTATGGCAGGGTCGGGTACCCATCTCGATGGTCTGAATAGATGCAAGGGTGTTCTTTTGGACAGTGTTTCTCTGCAGCCAGTTGCAGGCCAAAGCTGCAACCCCCTATACAATTTACTGCTGGACTACTGTTCTTTGGGGTATTCCACTGATGCAAAGGGGGGAAATCTCCTACACCTGGAAATTTTGCCTCATCTATCCATTGCATAGTAGACAGTTCTTTAATGTGTGCAATTGAACACCACATGGGACTATAATTTTACTTCTAATCCAAAGGAAGGCACATTTGGGGCATCTCTCTTGCAAAAAGGAAGGCGACCCACCTCAGTCCAGTATCAAACCTAAAACCACTGCTGCAGTCACCAAGCATGCTACCCACTGTGTCACTGTGCACCCATTACAGAGGTGTGCCATTAAGAGGGGCAGTAATAGCATAAACCCTATGGACGAAAAATTGGTGCCTGAAACATCTGTACCGATACAAGGAGTGTACCCATAGAAAGGTATTACTGTAATTGGAACAGTCCTCAAACCTAAGTTGTGGTTGGGGCTTTCCAAATGCTAATGTCTTTTTCTACCTCTTGAAGTACTCCCTTCTGCTTCCATTAACCTGAACCTCCTCAGATGAACTCTAGCCTTGATCTCCTTTATTCATTTCTTTCTCTAATTAGTTTTTATCTAATTTCTTTCTCTAATTTAATCTAAAGTTTTTCAATATTTTAGTAATAAATAAACATCATGTTAATAACGATTTTCTGATATTGAATAACTTTTGAATTTTGAATGTTATTGCACATGATTGCATTCTTTATGTTATTGCATAATCATTGTTACAAAGGTATACCAAACGTTACAATGACTTCTAAAGACTTTTGGATCAGTTGTCTATGTCATATTACCAAAGAATTAAAGAATAACGAAACTTAAGCACCCATCGAAGATGGACGTCATGGTTGGCTATGCTCACCATACATGGGGATATCAGATCTGTAAACCTGAAGATAATAAGATTGATATGGATGGCGCTAGTTTGTGTGTAGGTCCATGCATGTGCATGGGTTTGGGTGGGAAGAAAACAAAGGAGTTGTGTTGCAGTGCTTGAACAAGGAAGATCTGTCATTTGCTCTCATTCAAATAGTCAGTTGGTATCCAGTTGTATATCATATACTGTAGTTTTATCACCAGTTGTATATCATATAGTTTTATCACCAGTTGTAATTCATATAGTTTTATCACCAGTTGTATATCATATAGTTTTATCACCAGTTGTATCTATTAATATCCATCATAGAAATTAAGGTATTCTTTATTCAGTTGTGTGTTAAGTGTTAAAGTATTGGGTGTTCAACACCCTTACCACAAAGATGACACATCAAAGATAGTAGAAACAATTGATATAAAATGTAATGAGATGTGAAGAGGTGTGGATGCATTACTTGGCCCAAGATCAAAGGAAGTGAACGTTTCAAAATTCTGTGCTGAGGAATTGGCTGATTGCTCTGATGAAGATGGATGACCACCATATTTAAACATAGAAAGGGATGATAAGAACAGTAAACAACAACCTCCAATGATCAAACCCAAAGAAAACAAATTCTCCAATACAGAATCAACTGACAAAGAATCATCTTCAATTGTCAATAGAAGGAAACACAAATCCCATGTGAAAATAGCAATTGGTCATGACAAGAATGATTGCAGCAATAGCGGACTCCATGTCCATTATGGCACTAAAGGTACCATGGTTTGTTTGCAAAGAGTACTTCACAGAGTACTTCAACTTCAAAACTAAGCAAGATCAAAGAAAGAAGCCTGAAGCAGAAGCTAATAGCATTGGGATATATATTCCACATAATTTTAAACCTGCAATTGCTTCTACAGAAAGGGAGTACTGGAAGGAAGCTGCAGATAAAGGAATATTATGCAACACCAAAATGTTTGGACCTGGTGAAGTTTACTGGTGGTGTTTACTGTGAAACCAAATGAGAAGGGTCAAGGAATGCAATGTTGTGCTAATTGGTAGCACAAGGTTTCAACCAAGTAAACGTTATCATTATAAGACTGCTATTTATCATTTTTGTATGTCTGAAGAATAAGGACCATGGACATCTTGACACCAATGGTGCCTACGTAAAGAAACAATCTACATGTTACAATCAGAGGGATATGAAGATCCTGATTTCCAAGATTTGTTTCCAAATTAAATAGGTCAATATATCACCTGAAGCAAAGTGGCCATAAATGGCATGAAGAGTTCGAAAGAATTCTTCATACAATTCTACTATATTCAATAGAATTATTCATTCAATTCTACCATATTCAATAGAATTCTTCATTCAATTCTACCATATTCAATAGAATTCTTCATACCATTCTACATTACAGAATTCTTCATACCATTGTACAGTACAGAATTCTTCGTACCAGTCTATTTTTATAATGATGCTATCATTGTTGTATATGTAGATGATAAGATCATTTTTTTGAAAAACTCAAGAGAATACAACAGAAATTTTGAAAAGACTATCTGACTACAGTCAGGTCTCTTTTTATGCAGGGTATATGTTACTTAAAAATCGCATAAAACGAATTCGCATAAAATGAGACTATAAGTCTGTGGAAAAATGAGGGATATGTTGAATAATTTTTAAAATTCACATAACTCTAAATTACGAATCAAAATGAATGTACAGCCACATAAAAAAAAGTTTGTTGATGTTAAAGTAAATGTTAAAGTATATTAAAGTATATTAAAGTATAGTAAAGTATGTTAAAGTATATGAACCTTAAATAAAATTGTATTACAATTCAGTTGTCTATCTGGTAAGGGTATACACCTTCTGCAAACTGTTTGTAAATCACTTTCATCATCAGAAATAACTGTCTTTGCAATAGATCTCTTTGATATAGACAATACATTTTCACAAACATATTTTTTCGCACTCTCTGCAGACTTTTGTTTTGACCAACATCATCATTATCATCATACCTGCAGGTTCCCTGCACATGTTCTGATTGGGAACACTCCAGTCAGTCTGGAACATGCAGGGATATTGGCTGGGTTGTCTTGGGGGATGCCGGTGTCACGTGTCAAAGTGTCCGGTGTCCACTTGAAAGTGTCTGGCAGGATACTGAGACAATTTTTGGGTACCTCAAAGTGCCCACCATCTAGGTCTGAATGTGGATGCCCTAATTTGTCTCTTTTCTGCAAAGCACATATGCCCTGCAGAGCAACGTGAATCAATGCAAAATTTCTATCAAAATAACTTACCCCAGGAAATGGAAAACGGCCAAGATACTTTGACGTGAAAGGGGACACTTTGAGTGACGTGTTAAATTACCTCAATGTGTCTGGGGACATCTTGACACCAGCCTGCACCTAAAGTTAGTTGAATAATATCATCGTCATTTAAGACATCATCCACCAGCATTTCTTCTATATCATCATGGTTAAAAATGTTCAAATAACCTCCAAAATAAGTTTTAATTTTAGATCATGTCAGTGGAACTGCAGACCCGACCCTGCTATAGTCGGGATAACGGTATGATGATAATAGTATGATTGTTAAGCGTCATGTACAAGTGCAGAACTCTCTATTATGTATGCTAATTTCTGACAGACTAAAACGTCTTTGACTGGCTAATACAATGGTTGGTGGATGTTATCCGTGTCATGGGCCTTAACTGACTATACTTCCTGAACAAGCATACAGTATGCATATTTGGCGAAATTGTTTTAACCAAATGCAAACCACGTAACTTGGAAATCGCACGAAAAGAACCGACATAAAAAGAGAGCCAACTGTATTTTGATATAATTGATTTAGGCAGGACAATGAAAGTTATAGGCATCAAGTTGCATGGAGATGATTCAAGGTTTTACATGCATCAGCACAATACTATTCAGTGAGTACTTTATCAATTCAGCCACCTCCAACCAAAGTTAAGTGGTCTGAAGTATCAATAATTATAGAAAATCAAATCATTGACATTACAAATAAACCTTATCACCACCTGATCGGAAGTTTAGCTTTTATTGCATCCCACATTGCACTTTTGCTGATTTGACTTTTGCAGTAAAGTAGTTTTCAACATTTCAAGCCAAGGTGATGAAAGAAAATTGGCTACCTATGGATTAAAGAATGTTACAAACTAAAACTCAGTAATATAATGAAAACTACTTTGAACAGATATGCAGATGCAAACTTTGCTAATGACCAGAAGACAAGACGTTTGGTCAATGGTTCTGTCCATTTCAATGATAATGCACCCATTTGTTAGGAAACAACAAGACAGAAGAGTGCAACCTTAATGACTATGGAAACATTACCTGCTGTGACTAAAGCAGTGAAAGACACTATCTTGATTACAAGAATATGAAACGAATTACTTCACATCATCAAAGCCAAAAACTGAAAAAGAGTATTTTGTGGAGTGACAACACCTCAGTAATGTATTTCAGTCTTAGACAGTTGGAAAATAGATGCTACCATTATACAGGGCAGGGGCTGATCAAGGGGGGAGCACTGCAGAATCCCTTGTATAATTCTAGCTAGCAATTCCAATAGGTCCTATACACAATGCCAATTACACAATGCCCCATGTTTAGCCAACTGCAGATTGCACTGCAACTGTTGAACTGGCAGTCTAGAAATGGGAATATCAATGAATCATGCATCAGTTGAAATATGTGCCCCATTGAGGCACTGAGGGAAGGGAATTGCTGCATCCACCCCTGATACAGGTGAATTTTAATAAAACTGACAAACTGCAGGGACAGATTCCTGACTGGAAATGGAGGAAAAACGGTCCTATTAACATGTGTCAGGAAATACATCATTGTCAATGTAGATGACACTGACAAATTATGTATTTTCTCAGATCACCTGCAGTGAGTTTCTTGTGTGACTGAAGCAGCATACTGTATGTAAGAAGCAGAATGCTCTGGTATTCATTTCAGTAACAATGGTGTTTGGCCAAGGAGATGGAAATGGTGAAGAGGCAGTACAGCTATACCAAAATAAGTATCCTCACAGACACCAACCACATCACACAACTTTTCAAGGAATTTTGAGCATTTGTGTGATCATGGGACTTTGTATGGAATGTGCAGGGGGGTGGAGGGTTGTACATACACCAGGTTTGGAGGAATGGGTTCTACAGGATATTCAGATGAACCCTAGTACAGTCTCCAGGCAAATGGCCTGCCAGCATTGTGTAAGCCAAAATACAATTACTGTATTATCTCGAGTATAATATGCACCCATCCATAATATTGAATATGCACCCATACAATGATTGGAAGCGTCCGATTTGCCATAAAGCCGTCGTAGACATTGTGTCACTGCAGCTGACTTGCAGAAAGGCGGACGAGGCGTCCTCAACGGTGGAGCGTTGTCCAGCGCCCAGGACAATTTAAACCCATTGCCCATACAAGTTATGCCACTGCATAGAATAGGTTCATTATTTAGGAACGAGTATATTACAGGTAACTTGGGGTGGAAGACATAGCAGAAAAGAAATGAGGGAGAGTAGATTAAGGCGGTATTGACATGTCACGAGAAGAGTGGAGGAAGAGATTGTTGCGTCCATTATGGAAATCCCATCCCATCCAGACCAAAGCACAAGTGTTAGCAGGTACAGTGTGGGGTGGACGGGAACGTGATGGGAGGTCGGTGGGAATGCAGGGCAAAAACCCACAGACCCGACACTGCTACAGGCGGGATAAGGGTGTGATGATGATGATAATGTAGTAAGGCTTCATTAGTTATAGTACAAGGGGTACTCTTCTTGGTCTGCTTCATGAATTTCTTGAGGGTTTGGGGGTACATCCATGGAAACTAACCCCATGAGTGTCTGCGATTGTGAAACACATGAGAGGCATACGAAAGTCCAAGAACCCACCTCCATGATGGGTTCCCACTGGGCAGCGGTTCCAGTTGGATCTGCATTCTTTGTGGTTGAGGAGGACCTTGAGACCAGCAGATACGGCACTTGGCTAGATGGTGAGAGAGACTTTGCACTTCAGTTATGTTCAGAGGCGGTTCCAAGGAAGGGGTTTGGGTTTGCAACCCCCCCCCCCCCTAAATTTTGGGTCGACATTGATGCTGAGAAATGAAAATTGCGTTTCCAATTGCTGTCTATGGCTCAACCCCCCCCCCCCCCCGACGAAAATCCTGGATCTGACCTTGGTTATGTTGGTGGTAACCGAACACCATAATATTCTCACGTCCTACTCATGTAAAAGCTGCATTAGATGGTACCCAAAGTGGAATAGGCCCACAGCACCTCCCCCAGTGCATTTCATAAAAAGCGACTAAACGGGGCAGGCGCAAGGAAGGTAGACTTGAACCATCATACTTCGCCCCGGTCGATTTAGGCTGAGCGCATAGTGGGGCGACAATAAGAGCAGAGCTACAAGTAAAGAGAAGAGCGACAAGCAAAGAGTGCTACCAGTAGTGTGATGGCACAGCATAGTGGAGCAGCGATAAAAGCGACAAGACACAAGAAGTCCCTACAAAATGCAAGCAATTCCTAACCCTATTTCCACCTATGGCATAGTCGGATACCCATCTTGACCCTCTGAAGGGACATGAGGGCGACATATTGGACATAGTTTTCCACAGCCAGTTGCTAACCAAAGCTGCAACTGCTATACTTACTTATTGTCGGTCTGCTGTCCGTTTGGGCACTTCACCCAGCTCCAGCACATGGAAAATTTGCCCCATATACCCGTTGCATAATAGTGTGATTGCTGCACTACATGAGTAGGATGTCGAGAGCTCATACAATTAGGAATCAGCATATCAGGGAGTGGCTTGGGTTGGGGGATATTGCGGAAAGAATGAGAGTGAGAGAGAGAGAGAGAGGGAGAGAGTAGATTGCGGTGTTACAAACATATAAAGAGAAGAGGGGAGGAGATCATTGGGCCTCTTGCAGGACTGCAGGTGATTGGAAGCACCAAAATCAGGGGGAGACCAAAGCAGACATGGGACCAGCTTGTTCATGAGGTAGCGTATGAGGTGGACGGGTACCTGGTGGGTAGTGTTACACACACAGATTGGGAATTTGGCCAAGCAGCCATAATGGGCCAAACCTTGTGGAAGCTGCTCATGGGTGAGAGGGTGGTAGGAGTGAAGGATGTAGGAGAGAGGAAATTAGCAGCACCCAATGTTCAAACAATCACTCATGTCAGTACTAACTTGCGGTGCGTTGCTTAACTTCAGTGATCTAAGTTGTTGTTGTTGTTGTTTTAGGGCCCTTCAACTACTACGGTCATTAGAGCCCGGTCCACATTGTAGTTCTGATGCAGAAACTGCACAGACACTACACTAATGCGACGATTTTTAGACACTAGCGGTACCCAGTTTTCCCAAGCGGTCACCCATGTCAGTATCAGCTGGGGTTGCGCTGCTTTAACTTCAGTGATCAGACGAGAACTGGTGGGTCCAACGCAATTCAACGCTCATAATAATTGGGTGTCCATTGTGTGACATCAGAGAGAAGAGCGACAAAATCAAGTATGTCTAGTCGCTTTGCTCTTATCTCTAGTAGTAGCGCTACTTGTCGCACTTCTTGTAGCACCACTATGCGGGGACATATTGAATTACATGTGTTTGTTTTTGTCGCTCTTCTCTTTACTTGTAGCTCTGCTCTTATTGTCGCTCCACTATGCGGGCAGCCTTAGGCTCCTCTGTAGGGTGACTGTAAGAAAACACCTACCCACGTGTTTGTCATGTGTAGAATCCCTAATCCCTGAGGAAAGTGGATCTTGATGATTGAGGGGGCGAATCTCCCACGACGCTTCTGGGCCCCCCCATGCTAATGGTTCCGATCCTAAGTCCCCAATCGGCCGCCAGCGGAAAAAGGGCCGTCAGGCGGTTACCCGGCGCCCCGTATTTGCACGGGGTAGAATTAGCACTTTGTATCCCCTGCATGCCATAAAAGGCGACTAAAAGGGGTGATTTGCTGATGCCCGCTCTTGAGGAGTGACTTGATGGTGCCCCTCCTGTGAGGAGCTACTTGCTGAGAGCTCGCTGGTCTTAATTTCTGTCATGGCCTGACGGAATTTCGGTCAAGCTAGGCTCCTCATTTGAGGTAAACGTAAAGAAACACCTACCCACTTGTTTGCTGCGCATAGATACCCCAACCCTGGGAAAAACGGATCCTGCTGGTTGAGGGTGGGCGCATCCCCTGTGATGCTGCAGCAGATTCTGCAAGTGTCATGCATACGTCCGAGTTGCATGACACATGCAGATTGCATAACACGATTTTCTATTTCATCTTCAAACATTTAAAATTCAAAAAATTAAAAATAATCGAACACAAAAAAACGGAAGTCGTTCAAAACATCTAACAGAGTGAGGATGTCTTCATTAAGGGCTCTGTAATTTATATTTAAACTCATAAGATAATTCTCTATCAAAAAATCTGAATCAAAAACAAATAGTGGAAGATTCCAAACATCGACATCCTCCACAATGTCTTTGGGCCACCCCGCATGGATTATGTTACTCCTACATATCGAAGGGCAGGGTTGCGTCGTACATTCGCCAACACGCCACTTTGGCGATGGCTTTCTGTGATAAGCGGGTGGGGAGGCGGAACCCAATCTGATCAATTCGCTGGAAGGGTGCATAATGCCCTTAGGTTCACTGTCAGTGGATTGGCATAGTCGGTCCTGAAGCCACTGGTCCGGTATTGTGGGTTATGCCACCCTGGCGGTTGGCTGCCTGAGAAACTCTGATGACCCAAATGGGGGTCCTGTTGTTGGGCTCCATGGTGAGCGGGGGCTGTGGGCAGTGAGTTTTTTCCCCAAAGTATGGCACAACAAGTTCCATCCCTCTTTCCTTGACTGCTAAAGTGCTGCAAGTCGGCAAAAACTGCCCACCCCACAAGGATGGTAATTGTGACATGATCGTTTTGGAGGCAGCATTCCCCCAGCAAACTATCTGGGATTGTAAATGCCACCATCATTACCACGTCCTTGGCTCCTGTTCTTAGAAAGAGACAACTGTCTCTTACCACATACCGTAAAATCTCACGTAGTGCCCGTGGATTATACGCGAAACATAGGGTCATTTAGTGCGGACTGTATGAGAGGGCGGACTATATATGGGTGCGGACTATAAATGAAACCCAGGGTTCTCAATGAAAACTGCTCTTCATTTTCTGAACATTTTATTACACTTAACAACACGATTTTACACAGTACTTTCTTATTTATATGATAATGCAATATAAAATCTTTCACATTTCAATTTCATCGTCAGGGCAATCTGACATTTCATGTTCAAATTCATTTGATCCCATTCCCCCTACAAGTTGCACCACTGGCTATAGCAGGAATTTTAAAGTGCGGACTATACATGAGTGAGGACAATATTTGAAACATACCCATCGCTAATGCGGACTATAGACATGTGCGGACTATATTTGAGGTGCGGACTTTACGTGAGATTTTACGGTAATCTTTTATGCTACTTATTGACAGTACCCAAAAATAAAGAGGAACAAATAAAAAATAGTGTAGTTTTTTTATTAAAGAAGTAATTTCATTTTAAGAACATTAACAACATCTTCATCATACTGGGCTCATAGTTCTGCTGGGCTCATAGTTCTGCTCGGCTCATAGTTCTGCTGGGCTCATAGTTCTGCTGGGCTCATAGCTCAGCTGGGCTTATAGCTCTGCTGGGCTCATAGCTCTGCTGGGGTCATAGTTCTCCTGGGCACATAGTTCTGCTGGACTCATAGCTCAAGACATAGACTGCACGAAACCACCATCGTGGATTCACACCACCGTCTTGTCTTCACCCTTGGGAAAAGTGGATCCTGGTGATTAAGGAGACATATGTCCTGCGATGTCTCTGGGCCACTCCACACTGGTGAGGTGGATCACAGCCATTGAGGGCTTAGGTTGTGACCTATAGTCTCCAATACTTCCCTTTGGCCACAGCTTCCAGGAAAACGGGCGGCCAAGGCAGAAACCTGGTGTTGGTCAAATGGCCAGGGGTGCATGTATTTGCACCCTTGGTCACCTGACTGGTGGTCAGGCGGCAAGGGGCGCATATTTATAGGCCCCCCGGGTTACTGTGAGTTGACCGCCAGTCAACCCCGATGCCTTTGGTCTGGTACTTGGGGATTATGCCACCCTTATGGTATCCTGTCCGAGTAACCTTGGCGACCCGAATGGGCATCCCCTTGTTGGGCTCTGGTGGATGAGGACTGCGGGCAGCGAATTGCAGACACCACCAAACTATGGCAGTAAATCAGAGGCTGGGGGCCTCGTCAAATAACCCCACCCCTTTGTCTCCTACTCCTTCTTTTCTGCCTGCAACTCGTTCTTGTGTTGAGCTGGAAGACGATGGCCTCGGTTTCACCCAACTGAGTGGGCTGACTGCCATTATCCCTATGGAGACAAGTAGTTCTCCAAGGTAGAGACCACATTCCACCAGTACGCTATCAGGATCCTGGAACGACTCTGTGCCTTCTACTACATTGGCACCTGCTCTTAACAAGAGGCAACGACCTCTCAGACTTAAGGTGCAGGGCTCCACCACTGATGTGAAGCATGTCCCTGCATCTAAGGAGGTCTTAGGTGCAGCGAAATCCACTTCCACCCCTTCTTCCTATCCTATCCAGTTTCTTTCAATATCTGGAGAGAATAGTGAAGCTTTGGGGAAGGCGTTGCCCTTCCTTATTGCCAAAGCCATCAAAGGCGTTGCTGGTGACGTGACTTCGGTCAAGAAGCTTCGCAATGGCACCTTGTTGGTGGAGGCATCTACCCCTCACAAGATAGAGGCATTGCTAAAAATGCAGAAACTTGGTTGTTTCCCCATTCTGGTCGAACCCCATTGCGCCCTAAACACCAGTAGAGGGGTGGTGCAGGAGTATAGTGGAGGAGCTCAGGGACCAGGGTGTGGTGGCTGTCTGCCACACCTCATTTTCATGGGATGGAGAATCCCACCCCTCTGACACCTTGGTGCTGACCTTTGGTAGACCCAAGTTGCCAGAGTACATCAGAGCTGGCTACCTCTGTGTCAACTGCTCCACCACTCAACTGCCCCCCCAATTAATTGTCAACTGCTCCATCACTCAACTGCCCCCCCCCCAATTCCTTTTAGACATCATCAAAAAAGCATCTTTATTGCAGACAAGGAACATCTGCAAATCTTCAATTCATTTTTTACCCCCATTAAATAAAATCCAAATTAAAATCCCACTTGAATTCATAAAACATTAAAACCATAAAAAACCATCAAAAAGAAAGAAAGCTTTCATTCAAAAGGAAATCTCATTAATTATGAAAGTGAGCTTTTTAGGTCAACAGACATCCTGAATGTGGGAGGAATAACCTCAAGAAAAACATCTATAAAAAATTCAACCCTAAAGAAGAATCTCCTTTTATGGAAAAAGGAAGAAGTTATAAAAGGGGATGCAGATCAACAGATACCAGAGAGAGCAACAGGGAGAGGAACGAAGAGATCAACAGAGACAGCCGATCAAGAAGAGAAGAAAATCACAGAGCAGGCCAAAAGGAATAGAACCAAGGAAGGAAGATCGAGAAGACAACCATGGACACACCTCAATAGAAGAAATTGGGATGATAGCCGACATACCCGAGATAAGAAAAAAGATAAGATAAGAAAAAAAACCAAAACCATTTTCTTATATATATATATA
>JAAFCE010001963.1:23168415-23213752 GCA_013389805.1 Trigoniulus corallinus | reverse complement strand
CCTTACCCAAAACCAGTACCGATAGGTCATTGTACCAACAAGAGTTCGGACGCCTCTCTTTGACCTATCGAGGCTATGGTTTTATTTACACGGATGGGTCGAAGGATGGTTCCTATGTGGGTTGGTCAGTCTTTACAACTGGTCATCTCATAGGGGGCCGCCTTCCAGGCGTTGCCAGTGTCTTAACTGCAGAACTCACAGCTCTGCACAGTTCACTGGAACTCATCCTAGTATTGCATAACAGACACTTTGTTGTTACGACTTACTCCCTATGCTCCCTTCAGCTATTGCACACCCTGTATGGCAGACATGCCATCGTCCAGGGTGTGCACAGACTGCTGCTTGTGATTCGTAAGCAGGGCAAGTCAGTGTTGTTTATGTGGGTCCCGGGGCATGTTGGCATCGTCGGCAACGAGATGGCAGATGCCCACGCCCGTCAGGTGGCCCACATGCCAGAAATACCTGACACTGCTGTCCCCTCCTCCGACGCTCTCCCGATGGTCCGGCGGGCCGTCCACGACCAATGGCGGGCCCAGTGGTTTGCGGAGACCACGAACAAACTCCGCACACTGAAGGACCCTCCAGTGCACTGGGTGTCCTCGTGCCGCCAATCGCGGAGGGAGGAGGTTGTGCTTGCTCGGCTGCGAGTCGGTCACACCTTCCTCACCCACTCTTACATTCTACAGGGTGAGGATCAGCCATGGTGTGACTTCTGTTGGGAGCCTCTCACAGTGGCGCACATCTTTAGTCACTGTGAGAGATACCAAGAACTTAGATGGCGACTGGGAGTCAGCGCAGAGCTCTCCACATCACTTGGGGATAACCCTCAGGCAGTGGAGAGCTCGCTAGTATTTGTGAAAGAGGCTGGCCTCTTTCACAAAATTTGATTTTTATGACATTTCTTTTAGACGCTTTTGTAATTATTTTTGAATTATATGGCTTTTGCTTTTTGTGTCTGTATTCGTTTTGGCCTTTGCCGCATTTATTGTAATGTCTGTTTTGGCTTTTGCCACAATTATTATTCTGTCTGTTTTGGCTTTTGCCTTTTTATTTCTGTGTTTGCTGTGGCTTTTGCCACATTTATTCTTCTCTCTGTTTTGGCTTTTGCCACTTTTATTGTTATGTATGTTTTGGCTTTTGCCTTTTTATATGTCTGTTTTGGCTTTTGCCTTTATTTATATGTCTGTTTTGGCTTTTGCCTTTTTATTGTTATTACTTTTATTGGCCTTTTGCCCTTTTTATTGCCATCATGGTGGGATGGCCATTTACACCCCCACCATGGTGATGTGTCTTTCTGGGCCCTAATGACCTTTGTAGTTGATGGGCCCTAAAGCAACAACAAAACAAAACAAAAAATACCTCTGCTTGCCTGTGCGTCCTTTCATACCGAGCCCGCTTCGGTGTTTCAAGTGGCAACGTTATGGCCGTGGCCAGAATTCCTGTTCTGCCAAGGCCATGTGTGGCACTTGTGGGCAGGGAGACCACTCCCCAGAGTCTTGTAAGACTGCACCTTTTTGTGTGAACTGTAAGGGCAACCACCCCGCGTCTTCTCGGGACTGCCCTACTTGGTTGCAGGAGCGCGCAATCCAGGAGTTGCGTGTCCAGAAGGGTATCAGCTTTCCGGATGCGCAGCGGCTGCTAGCCTTGCCAGGGACCCCCAGTCGTGCAGTGTCCTATGCAGGTGCTGCCAAGGCAGCTGCTGTGTCGTCTGTCTGCACCCAGACGGACACACTACCTCAACTCCCCCCTCTCATCCGTTTGACGCCCTCTCGGGCCCGTTGGGTCCATGGAGTGCCGGTCTGTGCAAGCTTTGGCTGCCAGACGGACCCCGACCCCGTTTCCACGGCTATTTCCGGCTCCACCACCGCCTCTGGCCCATGCATGGGCCCCCCAATAATGGCGGTGCCAGTTTCTTTGGAGGCCCCAGATGCTGCTCATGAAAGAGAGGCATCTCCTGTGAAAGCCTCCCTCCCTGTCTCAGTCCAGCCAGCCCCCTCCACGGAGAGGGTGGTGGGTGAGACAGGTGGAAAGAAAGTAGGGTCACCTACCACTTCCACAGTGGGGCGGGTGTCCTTGTTTCGTCCACCTCAAACTCTCTAGCCAACGGCAGAGAGCAAGGGGTGGTTTCATGCCCCAACTGGGGAAAGATGGGGATTCCTCCTTCGAGATGGAGGAGGATGAACCAATTGAAGGCATCCCTCCCTTTTCTGCAGTGGGACGGAGAAAAGGGAGGAATAAAAATAAGCCACCAAAGAACACTTGATGGTAAATTTCCTACAATGGAACTGTCGAGGTTTTTCCCACAAGAGGGACGAGATCAAACTTCTGATCTCTCGGCACACCCTTGTCTGCATCTCCCTCCAGGAGATTCTTTGTCAGAGTGATACCCCCATTTCACTACGGGGGTACACAACATTTGCAGACACCCGGCAGCAAGGAAGCCACCCTGTGGGAGGGGTGGCTATCCTTATCCGGAATGGGTGCATGCATGTGCCGGTTGCTTTGCAGACGCCTCTTCAAGCAGTGGCGGTCTCATTGCAACTGGATGTGCCTACCACTCTATGTTCCCTCTACATGCCTCCTGGGATCGATATCCCATGGGCAGACCTCGACTCCCTCAGTGCCCAGCTTCCGAGACCCTTCTTGATTTTGGGTGACTTCAATGCCCATAATCCACAATGGGGCTCAGACAGTCACAACCCCCGAGGGCGACTTGTGGAACAATGGGTGTCACACAATGGCCTCATTGTTCTCAACACAGGTGCCCCCACGCATGTGATGACTGCCACCGGTGGTCTTTCGTGTATAGACCTTTCCATCTGCTCTCCTGGGTTGGCACCAGATTTGCAGTGGGAGGTTCTGTCAGACCCTTGTGGAGGTGACCACTTCCCTATCAAGATTAGCAGTGGAGATGGGGCATTGCCCCATAACCCACCACGGTGGTGTCTGCGTCGGGTGGACTGGGAGGAGTTCGCCCACCATATACATTTCCGCCTACTGTGTGATTTTGATGGGGTCAACGATCTAGTGAGTCACTTCACAGAGGTGGTGGTCGGGGCGGCATTGGCATCCATCCCCCAGAGCTCGTGTAACCCACAACGAGCACGGGTGCCATGGTGGATGGAGGATTGTCGGAGTGCGATTCGGGCTCGCCGACGAGCCCTTCGCAGCTTTCAATCTCGTCCAACCGAGGCCAATCGTATTGACTATCTCCGAGCCCGGGCAAATGCACGACGGGTGATCAACAAGGCCAAACGCTCCTCATGGAGTCAGTACGTCTCCTCACTTACCCGTCACACGCCCTCCAAGAAAGTCTGGGAAAAGCTGAGGAAGATCCAAGGCAGATATTTACCATCATGTGGCTCAGGTCTCCTTGTACAAGGAAGACATTGCCTTCTGCCGTGGGAGGTGGCTGAGGAACTGGGAAGGACGTTTGCAGCCGTCTCCAGTTCCCAGCACTACACGGCAGCATTTATGCAGTCTAAAGAAGCTGCAGAACGCCACCTACTTAATTTTGCTGGGGGTGTCGCCGAGGGGTATAACAATCCATTTACCCCTTGGGAGCTCCAGGTAGCTCTAGCAAGAGCCAGGGATACTGCCCCTGGACCAGATAGCATCCACTATCAAATGCTACGACACCTACCAGAGAATGGCGTTTGATACCTCCTTGAGGTATTCAATTACGTCTGGCAGCATCATGAAATCCCTGCAGGTTGGCGAGAGGCTACTATAATCCCACTGCAAAAACCTGGGAAGGATAGTAGCCTTCCAACAAATCATAGACCCATCTCATTGACGAGCTGTCTTTGCAAAACCATGGAACGAATGGTTAATTGGCGCCTGGTGTGGTATCTGGAACGGCACCACCTTCTTGCCGATGCCCAGTGTGGCTTCCGTGCTGAGAGGTCTTCGGTGGATCATCTGGATCTCACTGGAGACTGCAGTACGTGAGGCCTTTCTCCACAGACAGCACTTAGTGGCTGTCTTCTTTGATGTGGAGAAGGCATATGATACCACATGGCGCCATGGTATACTAGAGACCTTGCACCAGTGGGGGCTCAGGGGTAATCTGCCCCTCTTCCTCCATAGCTTTTTGTCCGAACGGACCTTCAGAGTGCGTGTGGGTAACACCTACTCCTCTGCCTTTCTGCAGGAGAATGGTGTCCCACAGGGGAGCGTCTTGAGTGTGACGCTTTTTGCTGTTGCGGTGAACGGCCTACCATCCTCTGTTCACCCCGCGGTCAAGTCGTCCCTATTTGTGGACGACTTCTCAATCAGGTACCGGGCTGCCACGATGCACAGCATTGAGCGCCAGTTGCAACTCGCACTAAACAGTGCCCACGAGTTCGCTGCCTCGCGTGGCTATAAGTTCTCCCCTGACAACACAACCGTCATGCATTTCTGTCGTAAGCGAGGGCTTCACCCTGAGCCTCAGCTTACCGTGGATGGCCGCCTCCTGCCAGTTGTAGAGGCGGCCCGCTTTCTTGGTCTCCGTTTTGACAGCCGTCTGACATGGGTCCCGCACTTGAAGGAGCTGAAGGCCAAGTGCCTTCGCTCCCTTAATATTCTGCGGTGCCTGCAGGGAACTGGTTTTGGGGCAGATCGAACGGTGATGCTTCGACTATACAGATCACTCGTTCGATCCCGTCTCGATTATGGCTGCGGCATATATGGCCTGGCCGCTCCATCTACTCTCCGGATGCTGGACAGTGTTCATCACGCTGGCATCCGGTTGTCCATTGGGGCGTTCTGCACAAGTCCAGTACTCAGCCTTTATGCTGAGGCTGGTGAGCCACCATTGACTGTGCGGCGGCAGTGCCTGGCAGCTGCATACATTTTGCGTCTGAAGGGTCAGCCACAGCACCCTACACACCCAGCCGTCTTTAGTGACATTGTGAGACGGCCATTCAACCGCCGCCAGGGGGTTCCCCCTCCATTCGGTGTGCGTTGGATGGAATGTCTTGCCGGCCTGGGTGTGACTCTACCTAGGGTGCAGCCTGTACTGCCGGCCTCTGTGCCGCCCTGGACAGTGCCAGAGCCAAGTTTAAATTTAATGCTTGCAGCCTTACCCAAAACCAGTACCGATAGGTCATTGTACCAACAAGAGTTCAGTGTACCAGCAAGAGTTTGGACGCCTCTCTCTGACCTATCGGGGGCCTTGTTTTTGTTTACACAGATGGGTCGAAGGATGGCACCTCTGTGGGTTGGTCAGTCTTCACAACTGGTTATCTCATAGGGGGCCGCCTTCCAGGTGTCACCAGTGTCTTAACTGGAGAGCTTACTGCTCTGCACTGGACACTGGAACTCATCCAATTTTTGAACCACCAACACTTTGTGGTTGCGACTGACTCCCTATCCTCTCTACAGCTATTGTACATCCTGTATAGCAGGAATACCATCGTCCAGGGTGTTCACAGTTTGCTGCTCATGATTCGTCAGCAGGGCAAGACAGTTTTGTTCATGTGGGTCCCGGGGCATGTTGGCATCATGGGGAATGAGAGGGCTGATGCCCATGCCCGTCATGTGGCTCACCTACCAGATGTTCCTGACACTACTGTCCCCTCCTCTGATGCTCTCTCGATGGTGCGGCGGGATGTCCATGGGCAATGGCGGTCCCAGTGGTTTGCGGAGACCACCAACAAACTCCGCACCCTGAAGGACACCCCAGTGCACTGGGCGTCCTCATGCCGCCTGTCATGGAGGGAGGAGGTTGTGCTTGCTCGTCTGCAAATCGGTCACACGTTCTTCACCCACTCCTACATATTACGGGGCAAGGATGAACCGTGGTGTGACTGCTGTTGGGAGCCTCTCACGGTGGCACACATCTTCAGAGACTGTGAGAGATACCGTGAACTTAAACAGTGACTGGGGGTCAGTCCAGAGCTTTCTAACTCCCTTGGGAATAACCCCCAGGGAGTTGAGAGCTCTCTCGTATTTGTGAAAGAGGCTGGCCTCTTTCACAAAATCTAATACAAATGCTTTTGCGTTTTCCTTTTGTGTTTTGGCTTTTGCCTCTTTATGTTTGTATCCGTTTTGGCTTTTGCTTTTTATCTCTGTTTGTTTGGCTTTTGCCTGTTTTATCTTTGTCCTTTTTTGGCTTTTGCCTTCTTTGTATTTTTGTCTGTTTAGGCTTTTGCCTACTTTTTTGTGTTTGTTGTTGGCCTTTGCACTTACCTTTTGTCTGTTATTTGTTTGGCTGTTGCCTTTTGTTTGGTTAATTTTATTGGGCTTTTGCCGTTATTCATTTTCACCATGGTCGGATGGCCACTTACACCCCCCACCATGGTGATTGTCTTTCTGGGCTTTAATGACCATTGAAGTTGATGGGCCCTAAAACACGAACGAACGAACAAAAGGGGTAGTTTGCTAAGTAGGAGATATTGCATTTAAATGCAAGGAGGACATAGACTGAAGTGGAATGTACATGCTAAGAGTAGTTCCTTGGCACATGACGCTAGTGAGAATAGAGCTTGAGCAGATGGCAAGATTCTGACGTCAACCACAGGCATTAAGAAGGTGAGAAATCATGCTACATTTCAATGTTTTTAAAAATACTTGTGATGTGGCACACACAGCAGAAAAATCTAACTGCCAATAGAATTCAAAGAGCAGACGTTGTAAAAAAATGATAGTTAATCAAATGTGCATAACACTGCTGGGAGACAAATGCAGTTAACTACCTGTGAAGTCCACCTTTTTGTTGATTTCATGCTACCCTACTAAAAGAGTAGAGCTCCTACGTCACCAGTTTATGTGAAATTTAGTCTGCTCGAGTGGTTTTCTTGTCAGCATTGCATGCCATGGAACCAGGCTTTACAAGATGAGAGAATGAGGAGAAATTTAATTCATGCAATGGAGAATGGGCAAAGAAAATGTGGAAGCAAGTTATATGGTGGGACATGATATTGTGGTAGGTGTATTGGAACATACTAATTCTAATTGAATATACTTCAAGCAGCCCTAATAGGCCAATTTGGCAGTGGAGAAAATAACTCTTATTCCTAATTTCTAATCCATTGAATCCCCATGGAACCTGAAGGATAACATTCCATTGCTGAATGACCAGTAATATGAGTTTGATTGTACACTAATGTACTTCATTTTGAATAGATCATCATTTTTCCCCAATACAGTAAAACCTGCAACATTGGACACCTCTATACAATGGACGCCTGTCTTAAGTGAATGGCTTTACTTAGTACGGCCAAAGCCTATGGCATCCATAATATTAAAAACCTGTGAAGAATGAACACCTGTCTACCGTGGGCATCGACGACCCGATGTCATTATTTTCAGTACTGCAACCCTTTTCAATGGATGCTGAAGTGAGTGTTACATAATTATGAATAGATTTTGGTGCTCCGTCTGGAACCCACAGGAAATACTGTCTTTGTCGTCTGTGGGGGGATGCCAATCTACCCCCACGGGTTCCAACATTGCATTTTACATCCAAAATAGAAATTTTGGCAGGTAAATTAATGCTTTGTTGGACATAATATTGCATGGATTCTGACCTATTGAACATTAACAGTAAGCAACTGGGACATTCTAGATTGCAAGTGGTAGCATGAAATTTAGACTAACGCTGTGTAAAAGATAACAAAACTGCAATTTCCAGTTTTTTTACACCTGTCAAATTATAAAAGCATCATGGAACGTGCATACAATGGACTCTAATGATCATTGTAGTTGCAGGCCACTAAAACACAAATAACAAGATGCTGCAAATTATTTGTATTTCAGTAGGATTTAAACATGGCAAAAACATGTTTGAACTGCATGAACATATTCCTGGCTATTTGAAATGCATTTGTTTTAGTACTATGGTGAAAATGCGTACTGTATTATCTCGTGTATAATACGCACCTGCATATAATATGCACCACAAGTTTTAAGACTTACTTAAAGAAAAATATTAATACCCATGTATAATATGCAGGTTAAGTTTGCCAGTTCCTAATTATTTCAGATGATGATTGTGAAGATTTTTAGGCTTTTAATATTGGTATTGTTGGACATAACTGGACTTAGAATATTCATTTTTATTACAGGACTTGTTAACTTTTATGGTAGTATGCTAGTATTATTATATCTATGGTTACACACACTTGTATCTATGGTATGAAGGTAAATAAAGTGTGGGTAGCTAAATATTATATTTATAAAATTAACTCAAAACAGCATCTAATAGAAGTTGAATGAGGTAAATAAGCAAACATATCTCTTCTTGCTTTCAATGGATTATCTGGTATTCTTTATGTGTGTTTAGTATTCTCTGATAATGGCTGAAATTTTTACACCTATGTATAATATGCACCCAGACTTTGCATCCAATTTTTTGGGAAAAAAGGTGCATATTATACACGAGATAATATGGTATTTGTTCTCTGGGCACCTGCCTACAATCGATACTTTCCTTGGTACAACATGTGTCCAATTTAGACAGGTTTCACTGTACATTATGGAAGGTGCCAGTAGGAGATACTAGCCTTAACTCAAGACCTAACCTTGCATGGGCAGGGAATGACATAACAATAATAGCCACGTAACCCTTTTCCGGCCTATGGCAGGTCGGGTACTCATGTTGTCACTCTGAATGGACACAAAGGCAGCCAACTGCTGACCAAGCCCTTATTCTTATTTAGTATTGGACTATTGTTCGTTGGGGCACTCGACTGACGCCAGGGGGCGAGCTAATACCCGTGCATAGAAGAGAGGGTTCTTTTATGTGGAAAATGCCATCGTCATGAGGTGGTCATCGACTTATGACAAAAATTTGTTTCCAGTAGACTGATCGTAACACGATTTGATCATAAGTTGAGTAGGCTATATGTACAGTACTGCACAGTGAAATTATCATCATCACATGCTTCTCCAGCCCATTGCTTGGTCGTCTCTGTGGGTTCCAATCCTCCACCCCCGCCTATCTCCAACCAGGTCCCCATCCACCCTGCACACAACCATATCCTTTTGTACCACCTGTTCCCTTATCTGCTTTGGTCTTCCCCTCCCCTGGTGCTCCCCAACACCTTTAGTCCCACGATGGTCCTAATTAGTTCCTACTCCCCCTTCTCATCACGTCCATACTACCTCTACTTACTCTCCCTCATGTTTTCCACAAGTTCACCCATCCCCAGTGTTAGGCCCTTGACCCCCAAACATTTGTTAGGCCCCTAGAACCCCCAAATAATAAAAATTGCAACCTTACCTGTGAGTATTGCATGTCACATTCCAGTCCACCATATACCTGCAAAAAGAAAAACAATTAAAAATTTCGAAGAAAATGAATAATGGAAGAATTAAAATTCATGTACACAATGCACTTATTCTTTACTAAACAAAAGGTTCTCCAATAAAATACCCCAAATACACTGGAGACCTAACAGGAAAACATAACACATGCACAACCCTGGGTTGGGTTACCTAGGTATTTTTAAATTTTGTATTGTGTTAGTAAATTATAAATAGATCTAACAACATGTGGAAGGGACAGAACTCCAAACAACAAGCTGGCAGACACATGGATTAATGGATTATCGCATTCAACAAGTAACTAAACTACAACAAGTAAATTCAACAAAAAGAACAGGAAAGAACACAACTTCTGAAGGACTTAATACTACAACCAACTAAAGGACTTAAGGACTGGAGGACTTACTACTACAAACTTACCAAGCAACGATCATAAATACCCTAGGAGATAAGGACAATAATATTTTCCCATCAATGCCTATAAGGATACCTACTAAACAAGAAAAACGAAGAAGAAAACAGTTAAAACTACTTACCAGCTAAACAGCATGAAGCAGCCATTTCGTATCCCAGGGATACCGACCAATGCTGCCAGACACCACAGTGAAGCACCGAGGTAGGAAAAAACTTTTTTCTTATTATTTAGTAGAAGTCCCTATCAAAAGAAATTTTAAGGAGAAGTTATCCAACCTTCACAAGGACGAAGAAGCGGAGAAGAAAAAAGAAAAGAGAAACTTGCCGAATTTATAATAAAAACTCCAATTATTAATTATTTTTTTCTTTCTAGCACTTCTACAGGAAATATTAATCTAATTCTTTGTTTATTTGTGTTTTGAAAGTATATTGACTTAGTTTTATTTAATGATTATAACATATATGCATTTTTAGGACTCGGAAGATCTTAAAAGAATTTAGTATTGTATTCATATAGAAACCTTAGCTAAGGTGGGGGAGAAAAGCAACATTACATTCTTGTTTTGATTGTTTTTTTGTTCTTTATTTTGTTTATTTGCCTGAATTAATAATCTAAATTGAATGTTTGATGTTACATTGTATGAAGTGAGGGAATCATTGTGATAATTAGAACCCTATCTACAGGAAGAACAGGGAGGGGAAGACACATATAGGGGCAACACGAATTCTAAGAAGAAGCTAACCAAATCATTTCTATACCGTGTACATCCACGAAGGAACCTGAGGATCGTTGGGCAGGGACACTTATTACCCAGATCACCACAAGGTCATTCCAGATCCTATCAGCTCGCGATAGCCCACTTATGAAGTGCAGCATTCGCATCTAAGCCACTTGCATTCTCCTTTCATGGTCCTTCCTCACAGCCCAACACTCTGAGTCATATAGCATAGCTATATTGTCATCTTGTAGGTCTTGTGCCTTCTCTTTCTACTCTGCAAGCTTTTCAATATCATCAGCAAATATCAAGTGCTGAGGGGTCCATTCCCCTACTCCTGCCAGCAGATCATCCATGACAAGAGTGAATAAGTATGGGCTAAGTGTTGACCCTTGATGCACGTTGTACTGTACTGTGAAATGATGTTATATCAATCTTTAAGTCATATTTTATCATAATTTTCTTCCATTATTATTGTATATTTTATGCCATTAAAACACTGCAATACCAGTACAACTGGGAACAGGTGGTACAAAATGACATTGTTGTGTGTGTGTGGGGTGGATAGGGGCCTTGTTGCAGATAGGCAAGGGTGGAGGATTGGAACCCACAGACCAGACCCAACCACAGGCTATAGAAGGGTGTGAGGATGATTAGTTTCAAAAATACTGTAGCAAAATACAACTAACCCTACTGCATTAATTTTCATCACTGCTTATTGGCTGTGGATTGTCAGCCAACCAATGCCAGCTGAGCAAACTGATCATAAAGTTGAACAGTCGGAAGTCGATGACTACCTGTATTAATAAAATAAACTAAATGCTTTAGATGGGGATCAGTGGATGGAATTGTAAATTCGATCCCCCTTGCTTACTGGCAAATGTAGCTGGCAGCAGTGTAGTTAATGCAGTTTCTAACAAACGTGTTCAGAAATTTCAATAAAAGTGCGTCCTTCTTGATGTTTCTGAAATGATTGCAGGACAGACAAATACAGTAGATTTTAATTGCCATATATTCATGTCTGGAGTTCCACTCACAGATCCTACAAAGCTAGTTAATACACCGAGAAATATTACCACTCTACTCATGTAATTTACCCCCTGCATAAGAAGGTCTTGTGGCTGCAGAGTAAGCCATACACACATAACACCCAGGATCATCATCATCATACCCTTATCCCAACTGTGGTAGAGTCGGGTCTCGGGGTCAACCAAACATGCTCTGACCGGGAGCACTCCAGCCGAACGTCTGGGACCCACTGGAATATTGGCTTTGTTGTCTGTAGGGGAATGCCAACCTACCCCAACTATTGAGTGTTCCAACACCACATCATACAGCCAAAATAGAAATTTTGGCAGGTAAATTAATGCTTTGTAGGTTATAATGCTGCATGGTGTCATCCACACATTACACATCATATCATCATCATGCCCTTATCCCACCTGTTCTACCCCTCCACTCCATTCTGTCTCCCGCCAGGTCCCTGTCAACCTACACACACTGCCATCTCCTTACAGAAATCAAGCTTCCTTTGAAAGTTTTTTTTTATTTTTCTTAATTGTTTGGGCGTTTTTTTGGGTGCTTTAGGACCTCCATCTTGGGACCATCTGTATAAATTAATTGGTGAGGGTCTTTTCAAGTGGTATCCATATGAAGCAATTAACAAATAGGAAGTAGCATTACATGCCCAATAAGTTATATATGAAGTAATTATGGCAATTCTTCCACCTGAGGTGGCCCCAGCCAGGGCACGTTCAGAAGGCATTAGGGCAAATCTCAGATTTGGAATGTGGAATGTGGGGACCCATACAGGCAAAGTGGAGGAACTAGTGAATGCTCTAAGGTAATGGAGGATCCAGGTAGCTTTCCTCCAAGAAACTCAGTGGAGGAGGAATAGATCAAGGGCCCTGGGTGAGGGGTACAAGCTCATTTATGCTGCCAGTGAAGGGGGGCAAAATTGGGTTAGCATAGTATTGGATAGTGAGCTGCAACAAGGGGTCACCCAGGTGAAATGAGTAAATAGCAAGCTCATTTTAGTTACAGTGGTTTGGAGAGGAGTAGTGCTTCACCTCATCAGCACGTATGCCCCCCCCCAGGTGGGTCTGGATGAACCCACAAAGGATGGCTTTCTGACAGAGTTTTAGAACTTGGTGCACTCACTGGAGGCACCAGTAGGGCAATGTCAGGGGAATGAGTGCTTAGTTATTGGGGGACTTTAATGGCCACATAGGCAAAGACAACCAGGGTTATTGGGAGGTCCATGGGGGTTGGGGGACGGAACAGTTAGCACAGATGGGCAGTGAATCCTTGACAGAGGAAATGCACTTGGCCTCACATTGGCCAATGCATGGTTTAGGAAGAGGGACAAACACCTTATCACATACCAGTCACCACAAGATGTCACAAATAGTTTTCTTTATGGTTAGAGGGCAGCATGGATCAGAGGTCTGTGATTGCTGGGCACTCCCCAGTGAAAATTTCCAAAAATAATGTGGCCATAGGCTACTAATGTTAGGACTAGTAGTGAAAACAGCAGGCAAGGCACATTCTTGAAAAGGAGAGCAGGTTATCTGGTGGTGGAAAATACCCACCAATGCCAAAGGAATTTGCTCAAAAAGTGCACAGGCAAGTATACTGGGATTGGGAAGGGACAACAGATGACATGTGGGACAAGGTTGCCCAAAAAATTAGAGCCTGTGGTAAAACCATCTTGGGGCAGGGTAGAGTGGGAGGCAAGTTCAGGGTAACAGGCAAACATGGTGGCGGAATGAGGAGATAGAAGCAGCTTTCAAACAAAAGAAGGCTGCTTTCCACAGGTGGCAGGAGGTAGGGGACCAGGAGTCAAAGACTCAGTATATGCAGGCCAAGACCACTGATAGGAGGAAGATTGCCCTGGCCAAGCACCAGGAGTGAGGACAAGTACCAAAAGGGGAGAGAGAAGTTTTCAAACTGGCCAAGGTTAGATATAGGGCAGCAAAAGATATACCCCCGAGCTATAACAGTGAAGGATAGCATAGGTAGGGTCTGGCTCTCTCTGACAACGTTAAGGAGGAGGTGGGAGGAGTACCTCCAAAACCTCTTGAATGAAGCATGGGGAGATTAGGACATTGCCACCAATCCTGCACCTGAAACAGGGGCGGTGGACTGTGAAACTGAGGAGGAGGTAACCAGGGTACTTAGGAAGATGAAAGGCCAAAATAGCTGTAGGCCAAGATGGAATCCCCATTCAAGTATGGCATAGCCTAGGGAGGACAGGTACCAGGTGGCTAGTGAAAGTTTTCAATAAGATAGCCCAGTGGAGATAGACTGCCATCTGCATGGTGTGAGAGTTGATAGTGCCACCCTACAAGGGTAAAGGGGATGTCCAAGATTGTGGCAACTATAGAGGTATAAAACTAGTAAGCCACTCGATGAAGCTCAGAGTGAGAGTAATGGAAAGTCACCTGTGGGATAGAACCGGTGTCTGTGGCAATCAGTTTGGGCTTATGCCAGGTAGGTCCACACTGGAGCCAATCTTCATTCTGATGCAGCTGGTAAAAGAGTATAGGGCAGCAAAGAAAGATCTCTATGCCATCTTCATTGACCTGGAGAGGGCTTATGACAGTGTCCAAAGACAGTTAGTTTGGGAGGAATTATTAAAACGGAGAGTAGAAGAAGAGTTTATTTGATGGTCCAGGATATATTATAACCTACAAAGCATTAATTTACCTGCAAAAATTTATATTTTGGTTGCATAATGCAGTGTTGTAACAGTGGGATGGGCTGGCATCCCAAAACAGACAACCAGCCAATATTTCTGTGGGTTCCAGACGCCTGAATGGGGTATCACAGTCACAGCTTGTTTAATGGACCCGTGTACCCGACCCTGCCACAGGCGGGATAAAGATATGATGATGATGATGGGGAGCGGCGAGTTGCGTTGGACACACCAGTTCTCGTCTGATCACTGAAGTTAAGCAACGCAAGCCCAGTTAGAACTGACATGGGTGGCCACTTGGGAAAACTGGGTACTGCTAATACCCAATAATCGTCGCATTAGTGTAGTGTCTGTGCAGTCTATGCATTAGAACTACGCAATGGATGGGTCTCTAATGACCTTGTAGTTGATGGGACCTTAAACAACAACAACAACATGATGATGATGAAACGTTGCAGCTAAAGACAACAAACAGCAAACCAGTAGGCATAAAGTGTGATGATTTTCAGTGTTTCACTATTGTGCTTGAGTTGACTTGTTCAAAAATTTTGCCTAGATGAGCATCTTCAGATTTTACAATTGTTACAGCAGCCAACCACCTTCATGTTATAACTAAGGAGCTGGATGTTATAGCCTTACTTAATCTCCATCATCATCTCACCCTTCTCCCACCTAACTCAGGATCAGATCTGTAGGTTGTAATCCTCCGATCCCTCACCAAGTCTCATTTCACCCCACATGCCACCATGTCCCTTTGCATTGCCTGCTCTGCCATCCGTTTTGGTCTTCCTCTACCTCTGGTGCCTCCAACTACCTGCAACCCTACAATGGACCTGTAGTGTTTCATCACTTTTACATTTGACATGCACGTGCTTTCATCTCTCTTTTCACGTTCTGTGGAGAAGAGAGAACGTGCATCTTTTCCTCAACCTCCAATTGGTCCTATTTGAATTAATTATTCGATTTTGTTAATTTTTTAAAATATGAATAATTAGAAGGTTTTATTTAACCCGCCGCGGTGGCGTAGTGGTTAGCTCACTCGGCAACTATGCCAGTAGTTCTAGGTTCGATACTGGACCGTGGTGGGTTGGCTTCTTTCGGGCGAGAGAGAAGCCGCGAGTGTGCCTTCTTTCGGATGAGAAGTAAAACCGAGGTCCCGTGTGGGTGTACGATGGCACTTGCACGTAAAAGAACCCTCTCTACTACGCAACGGGTAGATGAGGCAAAATTTCCAGGTGTAGGAGCTCGCCCCCTGGCGTCGGTAGCATTCCCCAACGAACACTAGACCGACGATAAATAAGCGTAGGGGTGCAGCTTTGGCCGGCAACCGGCTGCAGAAAAAACTATGTCCAATATATCACCCTGTGTCCATTCAGAGGGACAAATGGGTACCCGACCCTGCCATAGGCGGGAAAAGGGTTAGGAGTTGCTTTTAATTAGAAGGTTTTATTTGCAAAAAAACTTAACAGCAATTCTCATTTTTGAAATGTTAGAGTGTTTCTTGTATGCCAAACCTAATGGACGCGTTTCTCTAGAGCTCTTATACTAAAGTTTAATTTTTAGTATTTAATGCAATCTTTGATATCTTCTGTAATAGTTATTACAATTTATCAGTTCTAAGGATTACTACATCATATAACTTTATTAAATTAAGTTTTGACAAATATTAGAGTTAGTTACGTTAGACCCAAATTAATTTTGAGAAACAGTTAAGATTACTACAAGGATCTAAAACATAAATAGCCTTCTTCTACAGACCTAATAGGCTTCTCCTCTCCCCTCCTCGTCACAAGCCAATACCACCTCGAGCACTTCTCTCTGATCTTTTCTGCAATGTGGGCACCCCAAGGTCGTGACACCCCACACATACAGCACATATCGCATCTCAGCCACTTGCATTTGTCGTTCATGGTTCTTCCTAACTGTCCAAAACTCTGAGCAATACAGCATAGTGGGCCTAACGACAGTTCTGTAAACTTTGCCCTTCAACATTATTGAGACCCAGGGGTCACACAGAACCTCACTTGTCTGTCTACACTTCAGCCATCCTGCTTTAATCCTATGGGTCACGTCAGAATCTATTTCCCCATTGCTCTGGAAAACTGATCCTAGATAGCAAAACTTGCACCATTTAGCCTTATTTAAGCTGCATGTTATGCCATCTAGTTGCATGTTATAGCTGCTTGTTGAAATGTTGAAAGTCTTGTAGGGACCAAACCAGTTGTGTGTTATATGTACAGTAATATCAGTGTGTTATAGCCAAACAATTACTATATACAGTACTTATGAATTAGTGGTGGCTGAGACATTCCCTTGTGTGTGTAATAAGCCAAAAAGTGTTATAACCAGGGTGTGTTATAGTGAGGTTTGACTGTACAGTCGGCTCTTGTTATAACGAACACAAAGGGGATGAAAAATTCGTTTGTTTTATGGAGTGGTTATTATACCATGAGGCATAGCTGGCGCAAAGCAGGTTTAGCGTGTTTCTTTATTAGTGTTTTACGGGCCCTCAAATACAACGGTTATTAGAGCCCCATAAACCTTGTAGTTTTCATGCAGAGAATCCAGACACCACACTAATGTAACGATTTTTGGGTATTAGCAGTACCCAGTCTTCCCAGGTGGCCGCCCATGTCAGGAGAGGCGAATTGCATTGGACACACCAGTTGTCATCTGATCACTGAAGTTAAACAGCACAACCCCAGCTAGTATTGACATGGGTGGCCACTTGGGAAAACTGGGTACTGCTAATACCCAAAAATCGTTGCATTAGTGTAGTGTGTGTGCAGTTGTCAACTGCTTCACCAAAAAGCAATGGAAAGGAACCATCAAAAAATTTACTCAAGAAAATGGCCCAAAGAAGAAGTGCCCAAAGCATCTATGAAAATATCCAAACATAAATTAATTAATAACATCCACATTAAATTTTTTTTAAACATCTGGAGATCTTCTTAAAGACATCTCCGCAATTAACAACATCCACTTTGGAATTTTCTCACATGGGGAGAATAACTTTTTAAGAAGTCTTAATTGAAAACATCTGGAGAATATCCATCTTGAAGGAGGGAGAAAACAAAACATCTTAGATTAAAAAACATCTAAAAGGCGACCTAAATCTTATTAATTAATTAATAATCATAAAGAAGCCTTTATTTGCTGGGGAAAAAAACTTCTCAAAGAGAGAGGAATGACCTGGACTCAAAAAACCGGAACTTCCTTTTAAGGAAAAAGAGAAAAGCTCAAAAGGAGATGCAGAGAACAAATAAGGCAGACGAATGCTAACCTAAGAGCGAGTAGGACGTCAAGAGACTCCAGGAAGAAGAGGAGAAGGGACACAGACACCAAGAAAAGGATGTGCAGGAATCAAGATCGAAGAAATCTCAAAGGGACATCTCAGGAGAAGAAGTGCATCTCATCGCAGTAACCTAGAAGCAGCAAAAGCTAAGGAACAAAATATGTTTATTTCTTTGTTAGATCTTCCTAAAAGCAATTAAGTTAGACAATATTACTTCTTAGTTTACATTATATTATTTCCAGAACTAAGGAATTTATTTATATTATTTTTGGAATTAAGTTGTTAAAGAATAATTCAAAAACAATTAAGTTAGACAATATTACTTCTTAGTTTACATTATATTATTTCCGGTACTAAGGAAGTGATTTATATTATTTTTGGAATTAAGTTGTAAAAGAATAATTCAAAAACAATTAAGTTAGACAATATTACTTCTTAGTTTACATTATATTATTTCCGGAACTAAGGAATTGATTTATATTATTTTTGGAATTAAGTTGTAAAAGAATAATTCAAAAACAATTAAGTTAGACAATATTATCTCTTAGTTTACGTTATATTATTTCTGGAATTTAGGAATTGTATAAGGTTAAAGGAATAATTGGAAAACAAGATTAAATTACTTGAATGATATCATTAGACGTGTTTGAACTATAAGAACTAAATAGAAACTATGTTGTATTTATATAAATGGGGAAAAGAGAAATTGTGAGAAATCCTTTTATGACAACTAATTAAAAGTATGTCTGCATGTATCGTATTGTGGAATCAGGTTGATTAAAGAATTGTATTCTCAATTTTTGTTTTGGAATAAATACTCTACATTTTTGCTATTCAAATTTCCATCAATCTCTCCCAAAATCACTTACATATATATTCACATAAATATAAGGCCCACATTGGCTCCGAACCTTAAGTAGGGAAATGTCAAAATAATTAAAAAAGAAAAAAGGAGGAAAATAACACAGTCCCTGCATAAGAACTATGCTGTGGACAGGGCTCTAATGACCTTGTAGTTGAAGGGCCCTAAAACACCATCAAACAAAGCCATCCATGCCATTACTAACTGGGGTTGGATGGCTTAACTGGTGTGTCCAATTCAATAAGTAACTTGCCTTTTGGCTAGGTTTGTGCCAAAGTGCAAGCCTGGTTCACCACTTTCGCCAGAACCTGGCCTCGCCTTTACTAAGGTCCCATGCATGGGCCTCTATATTACAAAATGTAAAATGTATTTTCATACAAAAGGCCCTGCAAAATAGTTATTTTTCAACCAGTTTCTGCAAAAGCTCACACCAACTCTTCAATGGGGGCCTTGATTTACACATTGTTGTTTGTCCCAGACACATTTCGTGGATTTCTATGACTTCTAGTGGTTTTTCCTAAATTGTCTTGCAAAAGTTTTTCCCAATGGCACAAAAAGTTATTCTTTGTCTCTGACCTAAGACATCCAATAGCTGTTCGTTATAAAGAGAGTCATTTAGCACTGTGGGATGATGAAGGGACCAACCAAACCATTCTATATATGGAGTGGTGTCGTTATATCGAACGTTCATTATATCAAGCAGCTAATACATGAGAGGTATAGGCATTTTGGCTGGGACCAGCTACCCTCTTAGTTACATTAAACAGTTCATTATATTGCATTTCTTTATATTGAGAGTCGACTGTATTTATCTTTCAATTGGGAAGGAAAGGAAAATAATAGTGATGTATGTCTGAGGGGTGAACTGGTGAAAAAGCTGGTGAACTGCCTGGCTTATTCCCCGAACCCTTGAAACTAATCCAGTAACTGGAATGGGACCCTCCTGTCCCACAGGACTCCACATGCCTGTCTCCATTGCAGCCTCCCCCTTTATTCTACAGGTCACATCTGAGTATCTCCCCATTGCTTTGGAACGTTGATCTGAAGAACTTTACCTCTTGCACCTTTTTCACCAGTTTGCCCAACTGACGTACTTTTTCACCATAATTTCCCTGTCCTTCCCAATTGAAAGCTAAATACTCTGTCTTCTTCATGTTATTCTTTAGCCCTCCCTTTTCTATCGCTCCTGTAATATCATTTATTCCCTGCAGTCCCTACGTTTTCTGCCACTCCCATCACCAGTTCATCCATAACAACAACTTTCACCAGAAACCCCCCCCCAGTGTTTCCTCCAGGTGGCCTTACCTGGCTATGCAGCCATCACATATCCAGAACTATAAGAATAAGCCCTTCTTCTATTAGAATAAACACCTCCTTTTTGCAATACATCCCAAACTACCTGTCGTTGGACACTGTTGTGGTGGACGAAGATGGTCACTATATCCACCACGGTTTAATTTTTAGTCTGTTTTTGTAATGATTCGGTGTAATTCCATTTAAATCATAGAAGTATTATTTTTAATATCAATTGAATATTATTTTGTAAATTAAAAAGATTAAATTATTGAACACTTAAATATATTGTAAATTAAGACGAATGACGTTATGTATAGGTTAGGTTTGATTTTGGCCAGAGCTAATAATAACGCGTCTAAATGTATTCAAGTCTGCCAGTCAACTCTCTGATATTCGAATGAATAATTTGAAATTATTAAAATCTAAATTAGAATGATTTTGATTGAAAATTCAAAATCATAGAATGAAGATTGAAAAGCACATGCAAGTCATGATGCATGTGCATGACGTCAGCAGAGATCACTACACTACCCCCTTGCCAGAAATGAAGCTCACAGAAGAAGCAAAATGTACATGAGGTCATCTTGGCCGGAGACGAGAACGAACTTCATCTGTAGGTAAAGGAGCAGGTGGTGGGAATGGCTGTTGGTCATAAGGTAGATCTGCAAGAAAAGCAGGTTTTAATCGGTTGATGCACACATTGTCGTGTTGACCCTTTAAATCTAAAGTGTAGTATTTGGGATGACCATTTAAGTTCTTATAAGGGCCTACGTAAGGCTGCACAAGTGGATGAGATGATGCTCCACAACGAATGAACACGTGGGTAGCCTCGTCCAATTTTGGAATAGTAAAAATAGGACAAGAATGAGACTGACAAGGAGGAGTGTACATCAGGGCTTGCATGCGAGATCGCAACTGTTCCACAAAATTCGTAGGAGGTACAGTACACTGTTCAGCAGCAAAGAGGTCTCCTGGAAGGCGTAAGGTGGTTCCATAGACTGCCTCGGCTGATGAGGACTTAAGGTCTTCTTTAACTGCACTGCATAACCCAAGCAGGATGATAGGGAGTTCATCACACCAATGAGTCGGATCAGTTGTGGACTTTAAGGAAGCCTTGAGTTGCCGATGAAAATGCTCATTGATGCCATTAGCAGCAGGATGATAAGACATGGTATGAATATGCCAGACTCCCAAGGCATCACATAAGTGAGCAAAAAGAAGAGTCAAATTGGGCACCTCTATCCATTGTGATGGTGGAAGGAACACCAAATCAGCAATCCAATGCATAACCAGAGCTGTGGAAACCATTGCTGCAGAAGTATCCTTAATCGGAATGGCCTCAGGCAAGCGAGTAAAATGGTCGATACACATAAGGATGTAACGATGACCATCAGATGGAGGAAGAGGTCCAACAAGATCGATATGCATCTTGTCGAAACGAGCAGATGGGGCAGTGCAGATGCCAACAGGCAAAGAAACATGTCGGTAGACTTTGCTTCTTTGGCATTGCATGCAAGAGTGTGTCCATTCTGCAACATCTTTATTCACAGATTGCCAGATGTACTGTCAAGTGATGAGTTTGCGAGTTGCCGTAATGCCAAGGTGTGCTATCTGATGAAGAGTGTTGAAAATGGTCCGGCGGAGTGAGGATGGGACCACTGGATGGGGTTGCGAAGTTGAAACGTTGCAATATAAACTAATATCAGAACCAGGAACTGGGACTAACTGAATGTTGTGAGAAAGAGGGTTCTCAAACAACTCCACAAAATCTGTATCATTCTCCTGTGCAGAGAAACAATGTCAGAATTGTTTCTCAATTGACGTGCTTCCCTTGGAGAATGGTGGTCTAATTTTTTTGTCATGGAGTGGATCAAAGGTTTATGATCTGTAAACTCAATGAAATTTCTTCCCTCCAGAAAGTACCGAAAATGCTTAATAGCCAAATATACAGCAAGAAGTTCCCTCCCAAAAGTACTGTATCAAATTTCTGACACTTTAAATTTCTTTGAAAAGAAACCTAAGGGACGCCATTCACCCTCTACCAATTGCTGTAGTATCGCACCAGCCACGACGTCTGAAGTGTCGTGATCTCCACTGCATAGTGTAGTGATCTCTGCTGACGTCATGCACATGCATCATGACTTGCATGTGCTCTCCCATCTTCATTCTGTGATTTTGAGTTTTCAATTAAAATCATTCTAATTTAGATTTTAATAATTTCGAATTATTCATTTGAATATCAGAGAGTTGACAGGCAGACTTGAATACATTTAGACGAGTTATTATTAGCTCTGGCCAAAATCAAACCTCCTAAACATAACATCATTCGTCTTAATTTACAATATTTTTAAGTGTTCAATAGTTTAATCTTTTTAATTTACAAAATAATATTCAATTGATATTAAAAATGTTACTTCTATGATTTAAAATCATTACAAAAACAGACTAAAAATCAAACCGTGGTGGATATAGTGAACATATTCGTCCACCACAAATTAGTGACCCAGACGTGATTGGTGAATGTAATGAGTGATCCATGATTGATGAAGTGATTCTACATTTATTGGAAGTCTGTGCTGTTTTCTGCAACAAATTTCTGCAACAAAACACACTAGTGATACTTGTTATGGAATCGGATACTATTTGGTCAGTGTAAGGACAATTTTTCCAATGGATTGTAGGACATATCTGCACTAATTTTTTTTATTGTATATCATCCCCTTTAATTGTAATTATAAAAAAGAAAAGAGGAAGACACACAAAAATTATGGCTATTCCACCAAGTGAGATACCTCAACCTGGTGGTTTGCCAGAATTCTACATTATTTAAGCTGCCTTCATTTTGGGCACATGATCCTGAGATGTGGTTCGCCACATTCGAATATCGTTTCAGGATTTATCAGATCTGATCGGATTCGATCTCACCGTGGATGCCCTACCTCCAGATGTGGTAGTGGATGTCAGGGATTTGATAATGAACCCCCCATCATTAAATGCCTATGACATTTTAAAAGCTACAGTCACCAAACGGAATTTCTCTTTCTCAACAGCAAAAGTTGCACAAATTACTGAATGACATTCAGCTTGGTGATCGGAAGCCATCCCAGTTGCTGAGACAAATGCAGCAACTGGTTGGTGATACCTCCTCCTCCTCTGGAGATGCTACAATCATTAAAGAACGTTTTTTGTCATGTCTACAATGCCAAGCTCGAGTCATCCTAGCTACTGCCGACGTGGCACCTCCATTGAGAAATTGGCCAAAATGGCAGACAAAATTTCAGAGGTGTTGAGCCCTTCTACTCCACATATTCATACAATTGCATTGACCCAGAAATCGGTGCATCAATTGACCCCTACCACATCACCAACTACAATGGTACAACTTATTGGTCAGTCCAATCCATCAGACAGCATTATAGCCAAGCTTGTATCACAGATAGATGAGTTATCCATGCAGGTAAAATCTCTTTTGATGTCCGTATGCAAGAATTGTGAGTGTCATCAATGCAGTTATTCTCGCAAGCGTTCCTCCTCTCGTTACCGACGTGCACCGGAGCAAGCCAGTGATCCATTAACTGGACTAGACTTATGCTGGTACCATTGAACTTTTGGAGCAGCTGCTCAGAAGTGTAAGGCACCATGTGCCCTGGGAAACAAGGACGCCCCAATGAGGGCGCCTCCACCCCCAGCCACCTATTCTTTGTCCTAGATAAATCAACTCATCAACAATTCTTGGTGGATACCGGGGCTGATATCAGCATCATCCCAAAGTCCAAAATCGACCCTCTTCCACAAAAACCCCACACCCTTCAATTATTGGCAGCTAACCAGTCACCCATAAGCACGTATGGGACGTATCAGTTTTATGTTGATCTTGGTCTGTGTCAATGTTTCTCTTGGAACTTTGTTGTTGCAGATGTATGACATGCAATTCTTGGCGCCGATTTCTTGGCACATTTTGGCCTGGTTGTAGATGCTGGTCGCCAGATTTTATGCGATAGGGTCACAGGTTTGGAGCTTTGCAGTATCAAGGTACAACATTCATTTCACTATCAATCACATTTGTCCATCACATCAGTTTCAGATACCCCTTTCAAATTACTTTTGGAGCAGTTTAAGGACTTGACTGTACCCAAATCTGTTACAGATGATGTTCCACACAATGTATATCTTCACATTGTCACTACTGCAGGACCACCATGTCATGCATGTGTAAGACGCTTGGACCCAGTGTGGTCTAGTGTAGCCAAGAAGGAATTTCAAGCATCATGACTTGCATGCACTCTCCAATCTTCATTCTATGGAAATTCAAAATCATTCTAATTTATATTTTAATAATTTCAAATTATTCATTCGATTATCAGAGAGTTGACAGGCAGACTTGAATACATTTAGACGCGTTATTATTAGCTCTGGCCAAAATCAAACCTAACCTAAACATGACATCATTCGTCGTAATTTACAATATATTTAAGTGTTCAATAGTTTAATCTTTTTAATTTACAAAATAATATTCAATAGATATTAAAAATATTACTTCTATGATTTAAATGGAATTACACCAAATCATTACAAAAACAGACTAAAATCAAACCGTGGTGGATATAGTAAACATCTTCGTCCACTACACTGTCATAGGCCTTCTCCAGGTCAATAAAGATGGCATGGAGATCTTTCTTTGATGTCCTATAATTTTTTTACCATCTGCATCAGAATGAAGATTGGCTTCATTGTGGACCCACCTCTCATATGCCCAAAATGATTGCCACAGACACCAGTTCTATCCCAGAGGTGATGTTCCATTACTCTCACTCAGAGCTTCAATGAGTGGCTCATTAGCTACAATCTCTCATTACCACAATCTTGGACATCCCCTTTGCCCTTGAAGAGTGGTACTATCCAACTCTCACACCATGCAGATGGCATTCTATCTCCACTAGCAATCCTACTGAAAAATTTCCCTAGCCACCTGGTATTTGTCCTCCCTAGGCTATGCCACACTTGACAAGGGATGACTTTTGGCTGGGTTGTTGTTGTTTGTGATTTAGGGCCCATCGACTGCAAGGGTCATTAGGGCCCAGAAAGACAATCACCATGGTGGGGGATGTAAGAGGCCAACCACCATGATGATAATAAATAAGGGCAAATGCCCACTAAGGATAAAAATAGAAAAAGGCAAAAGCCACGAAAATAACCAGGAGTAAATAAAGGCAAAAGCCAAAACAGATAAAGCTAAACAGGCAAAAGCCAAAACAGATAAAGCTAAACAGGGAAAAGCCTAAACAGACACAAATACAGGCAAAAGCCAAAACACATACAGTAAAAAACGGCAAAGGCCTAGACAGACACTGACATAGAATGGCAAAAGCCAAAACTGACACAAAAAAGGAAAAAGCAAAAGCCAGTGGAGAGCTGTGGACTGACTCCAAGTAGACATCTAAGTTCGTGGTATCTCTCACAGAGCCTAAATATGTGTGCCACTGTGAGAGGCTCCAAACAGGAGTCACACCACGGTTCATCCTCCTTCCGTAGTATGTAGGAGTGGGTGAGGAACGTGTGACCAATTTGCAGCCGAGCAAGCACAACCTTCTCTTTCCATGACTGGTGGCACGAGGACAACCAGTGCACTGCAGTGTCCTTCAGTGTGTGGAGTTTGTTGGTGGTCTCCAGAATCCACTGGGACTGCCAATGTTCATGGACAGCCCACCTCACTATTGGGAAAGCGTCAGAGGAGGGGACAGTAGTGTCAGGTACATCGGGCAGGTGGGCCACCTGCCCATGATGCCGACATGCCCTGGGACCCACATAAACAAAACTGTCTTGCACTGCTTGCGAATTGTGAGCAGTGAACTATGCACACCCTGAATGATGGCATGTCTGCTATAGAGGTTGTGCAACAGCTGGAGGGAGGATAGGGAGTCAGTCGCGACCACAAAGTGTTGGTGATTCAAACGTTTGATGAGTTCCAGTGCCCTGTGCAGAGCGGTGATCTCTGCAGTTAAGACACTGGTGACGCCTGGAAGGCGGCCCTCTATGAGTTGACCAGTTGTAAAGACTGACCAACCCACAGAGGTACCATCCTTCGACCCATCTGTGTAAACAAAAACATGGCCCTGATAGGTCAGAGAGGCGTCCAAACTCCTTTTGGTACAAGGACCTATCAGTACTGGCTTTTGGGAGGGCTGTGAGTGTCAAATTAAAACTTGGCTCTGGTATTGTCCAGGGTGGCACAGAGGCCGGCAGTATAGGCTTCACCCTAGGTAGAGTCACACCCAGGACAGTGAGACAATCCATCCACTGCATGCCACACAGAGGGGGAACCCCTGAGGAAGTGGCGAGTTGCATTGGACACACCAGTTCTCATCTGATCACTGAAGTTAAGCAACGCAAGCCCAGTTAGTACTGACATGGGTGGTCGCTCGGGAAAGCTGGGAACTGCTAATACCCAATAATCGTTGCATTAGTGCAGCGTCTGTGCAGTCTCTGCATTAGAACTATGCAGTGGATGGGTCTTTAATGACCTTGTAGATGACGGGACCTTAAACACCACCAAACAAACAAACAAGGGGGTACCCCTGGCCGGCGGTTGAATGCCTGTTGCAGAGTGCAACTAAAAACGGCTGGGTGTGTAGGGTGCTGTGGCTGACCTTTCAGCTGCAAAATATATGCAGCTGCCAAGCACTGCCACCGCACAGTCAGTAGCGGACTGGACTACTGCAGGATGCCCCAACAGACATCCGGATGACAGCATGATGTAGACTGTCCAGCATCCGGAGAGTTGATGGAGCGGCCAGGCCATAAACGACACAGCCATAGTCGAGACATGATCAAACGAGTGATTGGTAGAGCCGAAGCATCACCATTCGATCTGCCCCAAAACCAGTTTCCTGCAGGCACCACAGAATATTAAGGGAGCGTAGGCACTTAGCCCTCAGCTCCTTCAAGTGTGGGACCCATGTCATACGGCTGTTAAAACGGAGACCAAGAAACTGGGCTGACTCTACAACTGGGAGGAGGTGCCCATTCAGGGTAAGCTGAGGCTCAGGATGAAGCCCTCATATATGACAGAAGTGCATGGCTGTTGTTTTCTCAGGGGAGAACTTATAGTGGCATGAGTTGGTGAACTCATTGCCACTATTGACTGCCAGTTGCAGTTGACGCTCAATGCCATGCATTGTGGCAGCCCGGTACCGGATGGAAAAGTCGTCCATAAATAGGTACGGCTGTCCTGGGGGGTGAATGGAGGAGGGAAAACCGTTCACTGCAACAGCAAAGAGCGTCACACTCAAGACGCTCCCCCGTGGGACACCATTCTCCTGCAGAAAGGCAGAGGAGTAGGTGTTACCAACACACACTCTGAAGGTCCAGTTGGACAAAAAGCTATGGAAGAAAAGAGGAATATTACCCCTGTGCCCTCACTGGTGCAAGGTTTCTAAATATACCATGGCACCATGTGGTATCATATGCCTTCTCCACATCAAAGAAGACAGCTACCAAGTGCTGTTTACCCGTGTGTGCCCGGGGTAGAATAGGCACACTGCATACCTGCATGTCGTAAGAGGCGACAAAAAGGGGTGACTTTTTCTTGCCCCAGTCTGGACAACACCACTGTCGTCTCTGTCTATGACGTGTTCTGGACAGGACGATACAAACATCGTGGTTGTTTGCTTGTTCAAACTGACTTGTAAGCGGTCGATGTAGGCTTCTCACTGAGGTGACCGTAAACAAACGCCTACCCATGTGTTTGCCGTGCGTGGAGACCCGTACCCTGGGAAAAGCAGATCCTGGTGGTTGAGGAGGCGTATGCCCTGCGATGTCTCTTGGCCACTCCACACTGGTGAGGTGGCTGACAGACATCGGGGACAAGGGTTGCGATCCATAGTCTCCAAAACATCACTTTGCCCACAGCTTCCGGGGAAAACGGGAGGCCAAGGTAGTAGCCCGGTCTTGGTCAATCGGCTTGGGGCGCATAAGTTGTTATGCCTCCTAGGGTGACTGTAAGTGGACTGGCAGTCAACCCCGATGCCAATGGTCCGGTACTCGGGGATTATGCCACCCTAACGGTATCCTGCCCGAGGAACCATGGCGACCCGAATTGGCGTCCTCTCGTTGGGCTCGGTGGTGGGTAAGACCTGTGGGCAGCAAAATCATAATTAATAAAAATTATGGCAACTATAACCCAGAGGCTGGGGGCCTCTACAAATAAGCCCACCCCTCCCCCTTCTTTAGTTTCATTGACTTGTGTTGAGCCGGAAGATGGCGGGCTCGGTCCCACCCAATTGAGTGGGCCAGCTGCCACTGAGCTGATGGAGACATGTACTGCTTCATCATAGAGGCCGCGTTCCCCCGGTAAGCCAACTGGATCACGGAACGAACCTGTGACGTCTATGGCATCGGCACCTGCCCTTAACAAGAGGCAACGGCCTCTTAGCCTTAAGGTGCAGGGTTCCACTGCCGATGCAAAGCATGTTCCTGCATCTAAGATTTTGGGTGCAGTCCAACAACCATCCATACCTTCTTTCTATCCACCCCGGTTTATTTCCATCTATGGGGAGGATGGTGCAGCCTTGGGGAAGGCGTCGCCCTTCCTTATCGCCAAAGCCATCAAGTGCATTGCCAGCGACGTGACTTCAGTCAAGAAACTGCGCAATGGCACCTTGTTGGTGGAGGCATCCGCCCCACACCAGACCGAAGCATTATTAAAAATGTGAAAGCTAGGTGATATCCCCGTTGTGGTCGAACCCCATCGCACCTTAAAGACCAGTAGAGGTGTGGTGCGGTGCCCTGACCTACACGGAGAATCAGAGGAGCAGATAGTGGAGGAGCTCAGGGACCAGGGTGTGGTGGCTGTTCGCCGCACCTCGGTCCGACGAGATGGAGAATCCTGCCCATCTGACACATTGGTGCTGACCTTTGGTAGGCCCAAGGTGCTGGAGTACATCATGGCTGGCTACCTCCGCTTGCCTGTACGTGCCTTCATTCCAAGTCCGCTCCGATGCTTCAAGTGCCAGCGATACGGCCATGGGCAGAATTCGTGTTCTGCCAAGGCCATGTGTGGCACTTGTGGACAGGGTGACCACTCCCCCGAGCCTTGTAAGACTGGACCTGTCTGCTTAAACTGTAAGGGCAATCACCCCGCCTCTTCTCGGGATTGCCCTACTTTGCTGCAGGAACGCGCGATTCAGGAGCTGCGTGTCCAGAAGGGTATCAGTTTTCCGGATGCACGGCAGCTGCTAGCTTTGCCAGGGATCTCCACTCGTGGAGTGTCCTATGCAGGTGCTGCAAAGGCAGCTGCTGTGTCCTCTGTCTGTACCCAGACGGACACCCTACCTCAGCTCCCCCCTCTCATCCAATTAACGCCCTCTCGGGCCCACAGCGTCCATGGGGTGCCGGTCTGTGCAAGCATTGGCTGCCAGACGGACCCTGACCCCATTTCCATTGCTTCTTCTGGCTCCACCGCCGCCTCTGGCCCAGCCCAGCCAGACTCCTCCATGGAGGGGGCGGTGGGTGTGACAGGAGGAAAGATAGTAGGGACGCCACCCACTACTGCCATGGGCCATGTGTCCTTGGTTCGTCCACCCAAGCTCTCTGGCCAATGGCAGAGAGCACCGGGTGGCTTCATGCCCAAATTGGGGCACAATGGGGATTCCTCCTTCAAGATGGAGGAGGACGAACCAATTGAAGGCGTCCCTCCCTTTTCTGCAGTGGGACAGAGAAAAGGGAGGAATAGAAACAAGCCGCCTAAGTCCACTTGATGGTAAATTTCCTACAATGGAACTGTCGAGGGTTTTCCCACAAGAGGGACGAGATCAAACTGATGATCTCGAGGCACAAGCCCGTCTGCATCTCCCTCCCGGAGATACTGTGTCGAAGTGATACCCCCATGTCGTTACGGGGGTACACTGTATATGCCGACACCCGGCAGCAAGGAAGCCACCCTGTGGGAGGGGTGGCTATCCTTATCCGGAATGGGTGCATGCATGTGCCAGTGGCTCTGCAGACGCCTCTGCAAGCAGTGGCGGTCTCATTGCAACTGGCTGTGCCCACCACTCTATGTTCCCTCTACATGCCACCTGGGATTGATATCCTATGGGCAGACCTCGACTCCCTCAGCACCCAGCTTCCAAGACCCTTCTTGATTATGGGTGATTTTAATGCCCATAATCCCCAATGGGGCTCGGACAGTCACAACACCCGGGGGCACCTTGTGGAACAATGGGTGTCACACAATGGCCTCATTGTTCTCAACACAGGTGCCCCCACACATATGATGACTGCCACTGGTGGTCTGTCATGCATAGACCTTTCCATCTGCTCTCCTGGGTTGGCCTCAGGTTTGCAGTGGGAGGTCTTGTCAGACCCCTGTGGAAATGATCACTTCCCCATCAGGATTAGCAGTGGAGATGGGGCATTGCCCCAGCACCCACCACGGTGGTGTCTGCTTCGGGCGGACTGGGAGGAGTTCGCCCGCCATATCTTCTTTCGCCCACTGTGTGATTTTGATGGGGTAAACGACCAAGTGAGTCACTTCACAGAAGTGGTGGTCGGGGCGGCATTGGCATCCATCCCCCAGAGCTCGTGTAACCCACCATGAGCATGGGTGCCATGGTGGACGGAGGATTGTCAGAGTGCGATTTGGGCTCGCCGATGAGCCCTTCGCTGCTTCCAATCTCGTCCTACCGAGGCCAACAGTATCGACTTTCTCCGAGCCCAGGCATATGCACGATGGGTGATCAGGGAGGCCAAGTGCTCCTCATGGAGTCAGTACGTCTCCTCACTCACCCATCACACGCCCTCCAAGAAAGTCTGGGAAACGCTGAGGAAGATCCAAGGCAGATATTTACCATCATGTGGCTGAGGTCTCGTTGTACAAGGAAGACATTGCCTTCTGCTGTGTGAGGTGGCTGAGGAACTGGGAAGGACGTTTGCAGCCGTCTCCAGTTTCCAGCACTACACGGCAGCATTTATGCAGTCAAAACCAGCTGCAGAACGCCACCCACTTAATTTTGCTGGGGGTGTCGCTGAGGGGTATAAAAACCCATTTACCCCTTGGGAGCTCCAGGCAGCTCTAGCAATAGCCAGGGATACTGCCCCTGGACCAGATAGCATCCACTATCAAATGCTACGACACCTACCAGAGAAAGGCGTTAGATACCTCCTTGAGGTATTAAATTATATCTGGCAGCAGCATAAAATCCCTGCAGGTTGGCGAGAGGCTACTATAATCCCACTGCAAAAACCTGGGAAGGATAGGAGCCTTCCAACAAATTATAGACCCATCTCATTGACGAAATGTCTTTGCAAAACCATGGAACGAATGGTTAATTTGCGCCTGGTGTGGTATCTGGAACGGCACTACCTTCTGTGGCCCAATGTGGCTTCCGTGCTTCGAGGTCTTCGGTGGATCATCTGATCTCACTGGAGACTGCAGTACGTGAGGCCTTTCTCCACAGACAGCACTTAGTGGCTGTCTTCTTTGATGTGGAGAAGGCATATGATACCACATGGCGCCATGGTATACTGGAGACCTTGCACCAGTGGGGGCTCAAGGGTAATCTGCCCCTCTTCCTCCATAGCTTTTTGTTCGAACGGACCTTCAGAGTGCGTGTGGGTAACACCTACTCCTCGCCCTTCCTGCAGGAGAATGGTGTCCCACAGGGGAGCGTCTAGAGTGTGACGCTCTTTGCTGTTGCAGTGAATGGCCTACCATCCTCCATTCACCCTGCGGTAAAGTCGTCCCTCTTTGTGGACGACTTTTCTATCAGGTACCGGGCTGCCACGATGCACAGCATTGAGCATCAGCTGCAACTGGCACTCAATAGTGCCAACGAGTTTGCCACTTCACGTGGCTATAAGTTCTCCCCTGACAAGACAATGGTCATGCACTTCTGTCGTAAGTGAGGGCTCCACCCTGAGCCTCAGCTTACCTTGAATGGCTGCCTCCTCCCAGTTGTAGAGGCAGCTCGGTTTCTTGGTCTCCGTTTTGACAGCCGTCTGACATGGGTCCCACACTTGAAGGAGCTGACTGCTAAGTGCCTTCGGTCCCTGAATATTCTGCGGTGCCTGCAGGGAACTGGTTTTGGGGCAGATCGAACAGTGATGCTACGATTTTACCGGTCACTCGTTCGATCCCGTCTCGATTATGGCTGCAGCCTATATGGCCTGGCCGCTCCATCTGCTCTCCGGATGCTGGACAGTGTTCATCACACTGGCATCCGGGTGTCCATTGGGGCGTTTGGCAGTACCTGGCAGCTGCATGTATTTTGCGGCTTAAAGGTCAGCCACAGCACCCTACACACCCGGCCGTCTTTGGTAACACTATGAGACAGCCATTCGACTGCCGCCCGGGGGTTTCCCCTCCATTCGGTGTGCGGTGGATGGACGGTCTTACCGGCCTGGGTGTGACTCTGCCTAGGGTGCCTCCTGTACTGTCGGCCTCTGTGCCACCCTGGACAGTGCTAGAGCCAAGTTTAGATTTGTTGCTTGCAGCCTTACCCAAAACCAGTTCAGATAGGTCAGTGTACCAACAAGAGTTTGGACGCCTCTCTTGGACCTATCAAGGCCATGTTTTTATCTACACGGATGGGTCGAAGGATGGCTCCTCGGTGGGTTGGTCAGTCTTTACAACTGGTCATCTCATGGGGGGCCGCCTTCCAGGCATTGCCAGTGTCTTAACTGCAGAACTCACAGCTCTGCAGAGGGCACTGGAGCTCATCCAAGTGTTGAATGACAGACACTTTGTTGTTGCGACTGACTCCTTATGCTCCCTTCACCTGTTGCACACCCTATATGGCAGACATGCCATCGTCCAGGGTGTGCACAGATTGCTGCTGATGTTTCGTAAGCAGGGCAAGACAGTGTTGTTCATGTGGGTCCCAGGGCATGTTGGCATCATGGGCATTGAGAGGGCGGATGCCCATGCCCGTCAGGTGGCCCACTTGCCAGATATACCAAACACTGCTATCCCCTCCTCCGATGCTCTCCCGATGGTGCGGCGGGCCATCCATGAACAATGGTGGGGCCAGTGGTTTGTGGAGACCACCAACAAACTCTGCACACTGAAGAACACCCCAGAGCACTGGGGGTCCTCGTGCCGCCAGTCGCGGAGGGAGGAGGTTGTGCTTGCTCGGCTGCGGATTGGTCACACGTTCCTCACGCACTCCTACATTTTACGGGATGAGGAACAACCATGGTGTGACTTCTGTTGGGAGCCTCTAACAGTGGCGCATATCTTTAGTCACTATGAGAGATACCATGAAATGAGATACCGTCTGGGAGTCAGTCGTGAGCTCTCCACCTCACTTGGGGATAACCCTCAAGGGGTGGAGAACTCACTTGTATTTGTGAAAGAGGCTGGCCTCTTTCACAAAATTTGATTTATACATGGTTTTTAGACAGTTTTCGCTTTTATTCTTGTCCTATTTTGGCTTTTGCCTTTTATTTCCGTGTCTGTTTTGCCATATTTATTATAATGTCTGTTATTGGCTTTTGCCACAATTATTGTCTGTCCGTTTTGGCTTTTGCCGCCTTTATTGTTGTGTATGTTTTGGCTTTTGCCACTTTTATTCTGTATGTTTTGGCTTTTGCTGCATTTATTGTTAAGTATGGTTTGGCTTTTGCTGCTTTTATTGTTATGTCTTTTTTGGCTTTTGCCATTGTTATTTTTACTGTCTGTTTTGGCTTTTGCCGTTGTTGTTTTTAATGACTGCTTTGGCTTTTGCCTGTATTTATATTCCATAGTTATTTGGCTCTTGCCTTTTTTATTTTTTATTAGTTTTAGTTGGCTTTTGCCGTTATTTATTGCCATCATGGTGGGAAGGCGATTTACACCCCTACCATGATGATTGTCTCTCTGGGCCCTAATAACCATAGTAGTCGATGGGCCCTGAAATACAATAAAAAACAAAAAAAAACCAAGTGCAGTTGGTGGAGAAAGGCCTCACGTACTTCAGACTCCAATGTGATCCACTGGAGACCTCCCAGCACGGAAGCCAAATTAGGCATTGGCAAGAAGGTGGTGCCGTTCTAGATACCACACCAGACGCCAGTAAACAATGCGTTCCATGGTTTTACACAGACAGCTCATCAAAGATATGGGCCTGTCATTCGTGGGGGCTCAGGGGTAATTTGCCTCTTTTCCTCCATAGCTTTTTGTCCAACCAGACCGTCAGAGTGTGTCGTTAACACCTACTGCCGTCCTGATCACCACCTCTGTGAAGTGGCTCACTGGATCATTGACCCCATCAAAATCACGCAGTGGGCGGAAGTGGATTGGACGAGCAAACTCCTCCCAGTCTGCCTGACGCAAACACCACCATGGTGGTTGTTGGGGTAATGCCACACTTCCACTGCTAATCCTGATGGGGAAGCGGTCACTTCCACAAGGATCAGACAGAACCTCCCATTGCAGACCTGGCGCCATCCCAGGAGAGCAGATGGAGAGGTCGATACAGGAAACACCACCAGTGGCAGTTATCACATGTGTGGGGGCACCTGTGTTGAGGACAATGAGGCCATTGTGTGACACCCATTGTTCCACAAGGAGCCCTCGGGGATTGCGACTCTCCGAGCCCCAGTGGGGGTTATGGGCATAAACACCGCTGTTGAGGGGGCCAGCTGGGCTTAGCCACGAAAGGGGCTGTTCAAAGCAGATGCCTCTGTTTGATGAGAGGCATCTGTGGCCTACAAGGAGGCTGGACCAGAGGCAGTGATGGAACCAGAAGAAACCTCTGGCAAGGGATCGGGATCTGTCTGGCAGCCAATGCAAGGGAGGTGGAACAACCTCCTCCCTCCGTGACTGGTGGCAAGAGGACACCCAGTGATTTGGAGTGTCCTTCAGTGTGCAGAGTTTGTTGGTGGTCTCTGCAAACCACTGGGACCGCCATTGGCCATGGACGGCCCGCCGCACCATCGGAAGAGCATCAGAGGATTGGACAGTAGTGTTGGGTTCATCTCGCAGGTGGGCCACCTGACGGGCATGGGCATCCGCCCTCTCATTGCCCATGATGCCAACATGCCCCAGGACCCACATAAACAACACTATCTTGCCCTGCTTACGATTCACAAGCAGCAACCTGTGCACACCCTGGACGATGCCATGTCTGCCATATAGGGTGTGAAATAGCTAAAGGGAGGATAGGGAGTCTGTCGCAATAACAAAGTGTCTGTCATTTAGTAATTGAATGAGTTCCAGTGCCCTGTGCAGAGCTGTGAGCTCTGCAAAATGTAAGCATCTGGAAAGCGGCTTCCTAAAAGATGACCAGTTGTGAAGACTGACCAACCCACCAAGGAGCCACAAGCCTCTCCATGGAGCCTCTCTGACCCATAGTTCAGAGAGAGGCGTCCAAACTCTTGTTGGTACACTGACCTATATGTACGGGTTTTGAGGAAGGCTGGTAGCACAAAATCAAAACGGGGCTCTGGCACTGTCCAGGGCGGCACAGAGGCTGGCAGCACAGACTGCACCCTAGGAAGATTCACACCCAGGCCAGTAAGACCGTCCATCCACCGTACACCAAATGGAGGGGGAACCCCCCCCCCGGCGGCGGTCGAATGGCCGTCTCATAGTGTGACTAAAGACGGCTGGGTGTGTAGGGTGCTGCGGCTGACCTTTCAGCTGCAAAATGTATGCAGCTGCCAAGTACTGCCGCCACACAGCCAGTGGTGGTTCACCAGGCTGAGTACTGGGCATTCCAGCATGATGAACACTGTCCAGCATCCAGAGAGTAGACGGAGCGGCCAGGCCATACATGCCGCAGCCATAATCGAGACGTGATCGAACGCAGGCACCGCAGAATATTCAGGGAGTGAAGGCACTTAGCCTTCCACTCCTTCAGGTGGGGGACCTATGTCAGATGGCTGTCAAAACTATAGTGTACTTTTGCAGTAACTATAGTGTAATTTTGCAGTACTTTTGCAGTAACTATAGTGTAATTTTGCAGTACTTTTGCAGTAACTATAGTGTAATTTTGCAGTACTTTGAGAGATCATATTACTATGCCTCCAAAGAAAGTTGCAGAGTGTGGTGGATGCAAGCTCCTAAGATTGGAGCTTTCTAAGATCCAGATGGAGATCAGCAAGTTACAGGCTACCATCCTGGGTTCCAGCTCTTCAGCAGCTGGTTTATCAAAGGCTAAGGTTCGAATGCCAATGGCGTCACTATCTAGTTCACCTAGAATATTGGTGACGCCATCAGGTAATAAAGGGGGCATGAAGATTGGTAAGGCTTCCCTCAGCAAAAAGTCAAAGAGCCTCAAGGTGGCAGGGGAATTTCAGATACTGGATAGTCAACAAATGACACCCACATTGCAAGGGAAGGGGGTTAGGGAATCAGATGCAGAGGATAGCCACTTGCCTGCCTCAATACCCCAGGTTTCTACCTGTGGAGGATTGGCAGAGGTTATTGAAGAGGGCTGCACATGTGTGCAGGGCGACCCCTGGCAAATCCATTCTTGTACTTGGGGACACAAACTTAAGGGGTTTTGATAGCTGGGCTCTACCAGAAGGGCTACAGAGAGGATGTGTTAGTGTTGCTTCCCTTCCTGATGCAAGGTTGGAAGACCTAAAGGGTAGGATTGAAGGTATTATGAAAGGGGAAAAGGAGGACTGCATGACGATTTTACATATAGGATCAAATGATATAACTCTTGATAAACCTGCAGTTGAAGTTCTGAAGGGAATTCCCAAGGCAAGAGTTATGCTGTGTCCTGTTGTGGAACGACAGGATAAAGGCAGGTTAACTGCAGCAAAGGCCAGATGGACCAATAATAGGATGTTTTCTGAAGGTCAGGCTATTGGGGCAAAACTACTTGATTACAGAGCATGTCTCTCAGATCTCCAACATTGGTTTGCTGTTGATGGGTTTCATTTTAATGCAAGGGCTGTCTCAAGGATTAGTACAAAAATGAAGGAGTCTATTGTCGATTTTTTAGGAAAGGTACCAAGTCATCTTATGCCAGGTTGAGTCAAAATATCAATAGGAAGGGTATTAATAGGGGAGGGATAGCAAAGTCTTTAGCAGTAAATGATCCATTGACTTTGCTTGTTGTGAATTGCAGAAGCATAGTCAATAAAGTGGTTGAGTTCAATACTCTTGCTGCCACATCAGATGCTGATATCATAATTGGCACTGAATCCTGGTTGAGGGGAGACATCAAATCAGTAGAGATCTTCTCAGATAAGTTTGTAGTTTATAGAAAGGATAGGGAAACAGGCAGAGGGGGGGTGGAGTCTTTATAGCAATAGATAAATCCCTGAAGAGTTCTAGGGAACTGCAATATGAGGAAGATTGTGAAATGGTATGTTGTCATGTTGCAAGCTCTCATGGTGGGGGAATTTATGTAGTTGGCTTATATCATCCACCAGGTGATGATCCACTCCCACTTACAAGACTGTCACAATCATTGGAGCATATATATCAAAAGAAGAAGGTACCACTAGTAATTCTTGGAGGGGACTTCAATTTACCAGGGTTGGATTGGGGCTGTGTGCATTTTGTTGTTTGCTGGAGTTTAAGGTCCCGTCAACTATGAGGTCATTAGAGACCCATCCACTGTATAGTTCTAATGCATATACTGCACAGACACTACACTAATGTGACGATTATTGGGTATTAGCAGTACCCAGCTTTCCTGAGCGACCACCCATGTCAGTACTAACTGGGGGGCTGTGTGCAGCCTAATTCAAATTCCAGGTTATCAGGTGCTCTGAACCTATTTTTGGAACAGCTGTACTATAATGGATTGGAAGAGATTGTGACAATGCCTACACATAATAAAGTAGGAATGTGCCCAGCTCCATCAACACTGTAGAGTGTATTGAAGGAATTAGTGACCATGCAGGGGTAAGGGTGGAGATAGCTAAAAGGTTACCTAGACAGGTGGCACCAGACAGGGTGGCATACCAATACAATAAGGCAAATTGGGAATATTTTAAATCATATCTAGAATATGAGTTAAATGATTTTTATACCATTGATAATACCTGTGGTGTTGAGGAATCTTGGCAACGATTCCTAGCCATCTTAGAGAAGGGCAAGCAGCTTGCTGTCCCCACTAAGATTATAAGGGATAATACTTTTCCTGAATGGTATACAAAAGAGGTGAAGGTAGCTTTGCGGAACCAGCAAAAGGCTAGGAATGCACTTAGGAGAGGGAGGGATGCCAATACTGAGTTAGTTTATAAGAAGGCCTGGAAAATGGTTAAAGTGTATATGAAGAAGGCTTACAAGAATCTTCATGAAAACATTTTGGGAGACAGGCTTAAGAAAAATCCAAAAGCTTTCTGGGGGTATCTGAAGAGGTGTAGGAAAGAGGGTTATAGGGATACAGTGGTTATAGATAGTTCAGGAAATGTAGTTAAGGATAGTCTTATGATTGCAAATGTTTTCAACGATGCATTTGCAAAAAGCTTTGCAACCAGTAGGAGGAACTTCCTGCTGGTACTTGATAGTGATTCTCCAGGGGGAATGGATGAGGTTACTATAACTAGGGTGGGAATTGAGCAACTACTATGCAGATCAGTGGTTCATAAGGCTGCAGGTCCTGATGGCATTTCTCAATATATTATGCAGTGACTTTCAGGGATACTTAGCTATTACCTGGTGGAAATATTTAGAAAGTCATTAGACATGGGTATTGTTCCACAATCATGGAAACTGACTAATGTGGTACCAATTTTCAAGTCAAGAGACACAGCAGACCCTAAGTGCTATAGACCAGTTTCATTAACGAGTGCTGCATCCAAGGTTTTTGAACACATCCTATTCTCCACTATTATGGGATATCTGGAAAAGAATTGCATCCTTAGCAACAATCGGCATGGATTTAGGAAAGGGAGGTCATGTGACACCAAAATGGCTTGCTTGATGGATTATATTCAAAGGGCTTTAGACAACAGAAAGCAGGTTGATGTTGTATTCTTAGACTTTTAACAGGATTTTGTCATGGTGCCCCATGATAAGCTGATTTCAAAAATGTCAAGTCTAGGGATACATAGTAAGGTTACTCAGTGGGTAAGGTCATATCTGCTTGATAGACAACAGATTGTTTTGTTTGTTTGTTTGTTTGCATTTTAGGGCCCATCGACTACTATGGTCATTAGGGCCCGGAAAGACAATCATCATGGTGGGGGTGTAAATCGCCATCCCACCATGATGGCAACAAATAAGGGCAAAAGCCCACTAAAACGAAAAGAAATAACAAGGCAATAGCCGAATAAATATGGTAAATAACTACAGGCAAAAGCCAAAACAGACATTAAAAATAAAAGCAGCAAAAGCCAAACAGAAAGAACAATAAACATGGCAAAAGCCAAAACAGATATAACAGAAAAGATGGCAAAGGCGAAACCGGACATAACAATAAAAGTGGCAAAACCCAAAACAGGCATAACAATAAGGGTGGCAAAAGCCAAAACAGGCATAACAATAAGGGTGGCAAAAGCCAAAACAGGCATAACAATAAGGGTGGCAAATGCCTAAACAGACGTAACAATAAAAATGGCAAAAGCCAAAACAGACAAAAATATAAAAAGGCAAAAGCCAAAACAATCCAAGAATAAATGCATGCTGCTTTAAAGGAAAAGTGTATAATTCAGATGTGGTGAAAGAGGCCAGCCTCTTTCACAAATACAAGCGAGCTCTCCACCCCCTGAGGATTATCCCCAAGTGAGGTGGGAGAGCTCACGACTGACTCCCAGATGGTATCTCATTTCACGGTATCTCTCACAGTGACTAAAGATGTGTGCTACTGTGAGAGGCTCCCAACAGAAGTCACACCATGGTTGGTCCTCACCCCGTAAAATGTAGGAGTGGGTGAGGAACGTGTGACTGATCCGAAGCCGAGCAAGCACAACCTCCTCCCTCCGCGACTGGTGGCACGAGGGCCCCCAGTGCTCTGGGGGTGTCATTCAGTGTGTGGAGTTTGTTGGTGGTCTCCACAAACCACTGGGCCCGCCATTGTTCATGGACGGCCCATGCCGCACCATCGGGAGAGCATCGGAGGAGGGGACAACAGTGTTAGGTATATCTGGCAAGTGGGCCACCTGACGGGCATGGGCATCCGCCCTCTCATTGCCCATGATGCCAACATGCCCCGGGACCCACATGAATAACACTGTCTTGCCCTGCTTACGAATCACAAGCAGCAATCTGTGCATACCCTGGACGATGGCATGTCTGCCATATAGGGTGTGCAACAGCTGAAGGGAGCATAAGGAGTCAGTCGCAACAACAAAGTGTCTGTTATTCAATACTTGGATGAGCTCCAGTGCCCTGTGCAGAGCTGTGAGTTCTGCAGTTAAGACACTGGCGACGCCTGGAAGGCGGCCCCCCATGAGATGACCAGTTGTAAAGACTGACCAACGCACATAGGAACCATCCTTCGACCCATCCGTGTAAATAAAAACATGGCCTCGATAGGTCCAAGAGAGGCGTCTGAACTCTTGTTGGTACAATGACCTATCGGTACTGGTTTTGGGTAAGGCTGCAAGCATTAAATTTAAACTTGGCTCTGGCACTGTCCAGGGCGGCACAGAGGCCGGCAGTACAGGCTGCACCCTAGGTAGAGTCACACCCAGGCCAGCAAGACAGTCCATCCAACGCACACCGAATGGAGGGGGAACCCCCTGGCAGCGGTTGAATGGCCGTCTCACAATGTCACTAAAGACGGCTGGGTGTGTAGGGTGCTGTGGCTGACCTTTCAGCCGCAAAATGTATGCAGCTGCCAGGCACTGCCGCCGCACAGTCAATGGTGGCTCACCAGCCTCAGCATAAAGGCTGAGTACTGGACTTGTGCGGAACGCCCCAATGGACAACCGGATGCCAGCGTGATGAACACTGTCCAGCATCCGGAGAGTAGATGGAGCAGCCAGGCCATATACGCTGCAGCCATAATTGAGATGGGATCGAACGAGTGACTGGTAGAGCCGTAGCATCACCGTTCGATCTGCCCCAAAACCAGTTCCCTGCAGGCACCGCAGAATATTAAGGGAGCGAAGGCACTTAGCCTTCAGCTCCTTCAAGTGCGGGACCCATGTCAGACGGCTGTCAAAACGGAGACCAAGAAAGCGGTTTTCCTCTGACAAGACAGTTGTCATTTACATCTGCCACTCTCTCGTTCTATCAGTTTTGGAGACGGCCTGGTTCTTTGACTCCGTTTTGACAGCAGTCTGACATGAGTCCCCCAAATGAAGGAGCTGAAGACCAAGTACCTTGGCTCCTTTAATATTTTGCATTGTCTCTGGGGGTTGGTTTCAGAGCTGATCAAAAGATGATGCCCCATCTCTACTTTTCACATATGGTTATGGTTATGGCTTGGTTATGGCTTCAGCATTTATGACCTGTTTGCACTCTCTTTCCTCCAGATGCTGGAGGAAATTGGTCGCCTGTAGTTATCCTTTGGGGCTTTCAACCCCAGCCCAGCTCTTAGCTTTTGTGCCAAGGCTAGAGAACGTCTGCTGACTGTGTGGCATAAGTATCTGGTAGCAGCATGCCATATATCATGAGGCTGATGGCCCAACAACAGCCCCATACACAATGGGTCGTTTTTGATGACACCATACAACAGGGTTTTCACTACCACCCAGGGATTCTCTCTCCCTTTCGTGTGTGGTAGGTGGATTGCCACGTCGACCTTGGTGGACCTGCCTTTACTGCCCACCACGTTGCCACCACAGCCTATTTTTGACTGGACGCTGACAGTCTACCCCAAAAGCAGTACTGATACGTCAGTCTAACTACAGGAGTTCAAGGTTACATTCTTCTTTTCCATGATGGGTCGATGGGTTTGTTTGTCTGTACAACTTGTCAGCTTATCAGAGGCACCCTTGCTGACGTCGCCAGTGTCCTGACTAGAGAGCTCATAGTTCCACAGAAGTCACTGGAACTCATCCATAGTTACAAATGCTATTATGTTACACTAACAGGTTGGGGAGTAAGCCAAGCAGCCATAAGAGGCTGAACCCTTAGGAGGCTGCTCACAGGTGAGAATGAGCTATGGATAGGGGATGGAGGAGAAGGGAAATTTGCAGCACCCAACGTACCCAACCAACCACCCATGCTGGTACTAATGTCAGTTTGCATGGCTTAACTTCAGTGATCTCATGAGAAATTCAGGTCAAGAGCAGGTGGGAAGAGTATTTCCACAACTTCTTCAATGTTGCAAGGGGAGATGTCAAAATTGACAACAATCCTAAATCTTCAGTGGTGGTCGACAGCATAACAGAGGAGGAAGTAGTTAGGGCCCTTAGGACTCATGTGGCTAGGGAAACGTCTTAATGAGATAGCCAGGGAAATATAATGTCATCTGCATGGTACAAGAGTTGAATAGTTCCACTCTTCAAGGGCAAAGGGGATGTCCAAGATCATGGTAACTGTCGGGGCATTAAGCTAATGAGAAATTGCATAAATCTCAGGGAGAGAGTAATAGAATGTCCCCTCTGGGATAGAACTAGTGTCTGTGGTTACACAGGTCAGTGATGAAAAAATTGTCTTCAACACAATTATTGCTTTTTACAGGTTTATGAATGCTGATTACTGGAAAAATAATTAAAATATTCTATCACATAAAGTTTAATCAAAATGCAATTTTCAGAAATTTAGTGTATCTATCACCTAGCAAATATTATTTGCATGAACCTATTAATGTTAGATTAAGATTTGGTCTATATAAAAGCAATCAAAGAAATAGTATGATCTTATTTTATTTATGGCAGACTATTGTCTAAATGTCTCTTGGACAGAATTGTTTGACCCTTGAATTAGGTAGCTGAAGGATGTTAGGGTTGTTGGCCATTCATTAAGGAAAGGGGTAGTGGTAGATCCAGCAGCAGCTCAAGGGGGAGCACTTCGCAAAAAGTGCACCCCAAATGCTGTATTTTTAAATATGTACAAATCCCTTACTATAAATCTAGCTAACAATTACAATAGGTCATCTCCTGCCCCTTACACAATGTCTTATCATCAGTGGTTTAGCCAACCAGAGATTTGATTACAACTGTTGAACTTGCAGTATAGAAATATGGATAGCAATGTAAAATGCCTCACCAGTTGTGCCCCACTGAGGCGATGAGGGGTAGCAATCCCTGCATTGCTTCCCCTAGGGATCCACCCCTGGAAAGGGGCAATTGTCACTGTCTAGGCAGCTAGTTTTGGGGAGATCAGACAAAACACTAATTCACTGGTTGGTGGAGGTTGTACATAAGGAAATGGTAGTGTGTGGGGTGGATGGGGACCTGCTGGGAGATAGTTGGGAATGGAAGGATGCAACTCTCAGACATGACTCAGCCACAAGCAGGGAAAGGCTATGATGATGAATGGATGTGTGTGCTATGGTCATGTAATGTGAAGAGGAAAGAGGAAGCATGGGGGAGAACGAAAATGAACTTGGGATTAATTTAGAGGTAAGCAGTAGTGGTAAGCTAGATCAATGACAGATCCAGGGTTGGATCAGGGGAAGCACCTCAAATAAGTGCACTCCAAATATTTTTAAATATTCAGAATCCCTTGTTATAAATCTAGCTAGCAATTAAAATAGGTGCTCTACTGCCCCTCAGGCAGTGTCCTCTCTTCAGTGGTTTAGCCAACTGTGGATTGCACTGCAACTGTTGACCTGGCAGTATAGAAATGGGGATAGCAGTGTAAAAATGCCTCATCAGATGCCAAGGTGAGTCATGCATCAGTTGAAATATGTGCCCCACTGGGGCACAGAGGGTAGAGAATTTGTTGCATTGCTCCCTCTCCTGGATCTGCCACTGTCTGAAACCCAGTGCACCCCCTGCCACAGGCAGGATAAGGACATGATGAAGCATAAGAGATTACTGTTGTGGTGGACAGCAAATGCATGAAGCAGGTGTCTTGACTGCCTGTGGTTGAAAGATTATAGAAGAACAATAGGTAGAGGTCATCTATGGGCCATCATGCATCAACAAATATGATAGCTTCAGAAATACCTGCATGCCAAAACTTGTGTTTGGCACAATTCCATTTCATTCAATATGGGTACTTTCTGCATATTGACATATGGGTCAAAAAGAGATGATCTCAAACAACTAGACAAAAGAAAAATCATTACAAGAGAAAAATCATTACTAGACCTATAATATAAATGTAAAGTATGTATTTGTGGAGTGATTAAATGAAAGTTGAAACATGAAAATGCTGCAATTTCCCTCATTTATACCAAACTATAAAAATTTTTTGAGAGAAAACTTAACGTGATAGAAAAAAATCAATTGCATTTTTGGAATCAGCACACATAATAATATAAATATCACTTCACAAAAGTAAAACAATTTTTAAAAAGTATTTTTTTGTAGACCTGAGATATCAGTTTGGGTTTATCTAAGGTAGGTCCACAATGGAACCAATCTATGAGGGCTATTATTTTCAGGGTGTGGTAGGTTGCAAATTGAAAATCACAGTGAAAATTCAAACTGTTTTATTGGGAACATTTCTGTCATTCTGACTGAGACATTTGTCATAGCATGGTTCATACTTTTCTATACCCTTATCATTATCATGAATATACAGGTCTGCAGTTCGTTGTCTGTGTTATACTGCTGTCCTCCTAGTAAGTGTTTGAGCACCCACCATACAGCCCAGATTTGGCTCCCACTGACTTCCAATTCTTTGTTCACATGAAAAGTTGGCTAGGACAGAAGTTTGACTCTGACAACGAGGTGAAGACCAGTTTACTCCTACAGAATTGCCTGAAAGGACAGGCGGCTGCTTTCTGATTCAAATGATGGAAAAGTTTAGGGTAGCAAAGAAAGATCGCCATGCCATCTTTATTGACTAGGAGAAGGCTTATGGCAGTGTTCCACAACAGGACATTTGGTTTATTCATATTGATATGACTTTTATGGCGGTTCCATAGCCAGAGTAAGGACACCTTGTGGAAATAATTAGTTCAATACTATCACTGAAAGGACAAAGGGGATGTGCAAGATTGTGGTAAGTATAGAGGCATTAAGCTAATGAGTCATTTCATGACGCTCTGGGAGTAAAAAATGTCCCTCTCGGATAGAACTAATGTCCATGGATATCAGTTTGGGTTTATGCTAGGTAGGTCCACAAAGTGACCAATTGACATTCTTAGAGAGATGATGGAAAAGTATAGGTCAGCAAACAAAGATCTCCATGCCATATTTATTGACTTGTTCTTATGACAGTGTTCCATGACAGGTAGTTTGGGAAGTATTATGAAAAATGGGGGTAGAAGGAAGGTTTATTGGAATTGTGAAGGATATACTGTATATGGCGGATCCATAGCCAGGGTAAGGACACCTTTGGGAAATACTTGGGGCTTCGCAGTGAAATATGAGGTGTACTCAGTCCTTACCTTTTCATTCTGGTTATGGACGAGCTGCTGGTAGGAGTAGAAGAATGAGCCCTTCAGTGCATGGCATTTGCCAACGATATTGGAAAACTTAGTGGCTGAATAGGTAGACTAGGGCCTATACAATATTAAAGGGGAGATAATGAGGCCTAAATATAAACATGGCTAAAGATGAACTGGTGAAAACGTGCAAGAGGTAAAGTACTTAGGATCGTCATTCCAGAGCAATAGGGGATACTCTGATGTCTGCCGATGTGTCCCATAGAGTCAATTGGGGATTGGTCTCAATAAAGCTGAAAGCAGGGTATCTGGGGCCATAGCGGGCAGGCCCACTATGTGATATGGATCAGAGTATTGGGCAGTGAAGAAGAGTCAAATCAATAGAATGCAAGTAGCTGAGATGAAAATGCTGCTATACATGTGTTATCTTGTGGTTATACTCACAAGATGAACTAATCTAAAAATAGA
>JAAFCE010001963.1:23154819-23168405 GCA_013389805.1 Trigoniulus corallinus | reverse complement strand
TCACATAGTTGTAAAATTCATTTGACAGATTATAATTACATTTGGGATTGGGAAATAAAAGAAATACTATAGGCATCTTAACCCTCATTAAACTTAAGTAGATCATTGTCACATCTAATTACTATAACTGTGTACAACCCCACAACATCTCCCCCTGTTGTGCTCAAGAGGTTCTGAAAGTACTCTTCCTACCTACTCTTTATACCCCATGGGGAGAGCAGGATCCTACCCTCGCTGTCCTTCACTGTTATGGCTCGGGGTATATCGTTAGCTGCCATATCTCTAGCCTTGGCCAGTTTGAAAACTGCTCTCTCCCCTTCCTTTGTCCCTTACTGTTCATAGAGGGCTTCATACTTTTGGTGCTTGGCCAGGGCAATGATCCTCCTAGCAGTGGTCTTGGCCTGCCAATATTGAGTCTTTGACTCCTGGTCCCCTAATTCCCACCACCTGTGAAAAGCAGCCTTCTTTTGCTTGATGGCTACTTCTACCTCCTCATTCCACCACCATGTCCCAAAATCGCTTTCCCACAAGTTCTAATTTTTCTGGCAACCCTGTCCCACATGGCATCTGCTGTCCCTTCCCAATCCCAGTTTACTTGCTTGTGCATTTATTGTGTAAATTCCTCAGTTTTGTCAGGTAGTTTCCACCACCTGATAACCTGCTCAACTTTCCAAGAATGTGCTTTGCCTGCCACTTTCACTGGCCACATTCCTTTTGGAAATTTTCACTGGGGAGTGCCCAGCAGTCACGGATCTCTGATCTGTGCTGCCCTCTAACCATAAAGAAATCTATTTGTGACAACCCTTGTGGTGACTGGAATGTGATTAGGTGCTTGTCCATCTTCCTAAACCAGGTATTTGCCAATGCAAGGCCTAGTGCGTTGGCAGTGTCAAGGATTCGCAGTCCATCTATGTTTACCTAAAACTAGTCCATCCTTACCTAAAACGGAATAACAAAAAATAAAAAAATAAACGGCCATTTGCCCTCCCAGGGGCGAAACATCCGAGAGCCGTCCCACCTTGATCCATTATTGAACATGCCACCAGGGCTGATCCTAGGATTTAATAACAGTGTTATTCCCTGGTAATGGTAACCTAAAACATGGAATGTGATATAATCGAGACTTTTACTGATATTAGTGTACATCTGATACTCTGCTTTTTTTAGTGTAACCACTCCAATTTCACATATTTTTGATGTTCGAATCATGCTCATTCAAAAAACTAACACATTTTTTTTTTACTTTCCACACAATCGTCAAATTTCATTTCAGAGTTGCTGACCATAAAATTTATTAAATTTTATTCGTAAGATATATCTTAAAAAGCCAAACACGTACCTTTAGATATGATGGAAAAGTAGTAGTGTCAAAAGTGATTTCTTTTATCACTCCATTATTCATGCACCAGTTCTTCCATCACAAATGACAGGCAGGCAGGAAGAAGATAAAAAGAATTCAAGTTTTTTGAAAGTTAGATAACTGTTTGCTTGGGCAACATTACTATAAAGCTAACTGACACAATTTTTCAAATTACTTTTGAAAGAAACTGCTTTCTTCTTAGGCTTTGACAGCACCTATAAGTTTTATGCTTGACTTAATAGTAGAAACAAATTTGGTTCAAATAAAATCAGTACACTAACGCTCAGAAATTCAAAAGCAAATTAAAGGAGGGAAATCACTGTAATAACACTAGTGTAAAACGTACATATGGGATAAAGAGATTAGGCGTCTTGTATGCATCTCTTTGGCAGAACTCTTTATCCGCCATGGCAGGATCAGTAAATTATTTATCCTGTCGAAGGACTAAGCCCATGTGAATTCCATGTTGGCTTATTGAGGCAAGCGCGTTCACCAAACGCCAGGAAGCGACCTGCTACACCAAGAAATTTGAAAACCTTCAATCCATAGAAGATAGGTTCTTTAACGCTAAGTGGTGATGAACCTCACGGGGCCACGACTCTCCTTGACATCTCACTTTTGGATTCCTTCTCGCGCAATGGGAGACACTCGTCTCTGTCAGGAGTAGCCCTCCTACCATGGTCTCAGGAATTTAAACATCCTAACCATTGAGACAAAGAACTCGAAAGACTGACTCTGGGGTTGAAAATTCATCTTGTCCAAGGTGGTGGTCAGATCAGTAGCAAAGCCTTGTCCTACGCGATGTGATATATGTTACTTGTGCATCAAAAAATCCAATCTATGTACTGCCAAGTGAAATATCGGTGGTTTTAACCCTCCGTGAAGAGCCCAGTTTTTCATTTGAACATGTTGCTGTGTTTTCACAGACTTGTTCATCAGGATAACTTCATGAATTGGCCCCACAAATGAATAAATGCTAAAACTAAATTATAAATTTGATGTTCAGTAGGGGTAGGAGCCCACATAATCTGTGCGGTGAATTGCGCCCTATGACATTCGTTTGTTGAATTTCCTCTTAATTATTTAATTTTGCCATCTTAGGGTGACACAAGTAAATTAATATGAAGTAAAAAATTAATTTTTTACTTTGAAATTAATTTTTTATAACCAAAACCAATAGATATGCCATCAGATCTACCAATGCCAGCAATATGAAAAATACGTGAAAAATGCCATGTTGAAAAAAGAGTGAGATGCTCTTGTTATGGACGCTTTTGAAATTTTCATTCAAATAGATTTCATTATTTTTATTCTTGGTATAATTTCTCTTTGTAGTAGTTTATTAATGTCGTAACATGTTTTCTTATTGTGTGCAAGTTTCCAAAGTATTTATTCAGTGAATGTATTGCCCAAATAACAAAATCATCTCACAGATGAATTGCACCCTTCCATGTTGCAACTGCCTATGCACCTGACGGAGGGTTAAAAAAGATCAACGTTAAAATCAATAAAGTCTTGCATTGTTAAATAGGCAGCTGCCTGCCTATTCCAACGTTTAATATCTTGTTTCCCAGCCGGGGTGACATCACCCACCTGCGGACAGATGTAAGGGAGCAATTTTGATTCAAAAAACAATAAGAGGGTGGGGAGGTCCAGGTGCCCCCTTGCCAAATTACTTGCAAAAATCCACTAAACAGTTTGAATAAAACAATAGAAAGAGTAATTCAATTAATAACTTTAGTATTAATTAACCCTCTAACGCCAACGGGGGTACTGGTGTACCCCAGGGGTTTTCTTTTTCCTCCTTGGGTGACCCTGGCACAATGGGATTCCCTGTATATTCACGTGATGGGTTGAACTTTCTGATAAGTCACAGATGGGTGGGGTACTCCTGTACCCCAGTGTAGCGTTTGTGTAACTTTTAAATTGCCATTTGAATTGCATTGAAAGCTTGCACGCCTTGCAGGAAAAGCCATCTGCAACGATTAAATGGCAAAATATCCATTTTCTTTAACTTGCTGATAAAATCGTTCAGATTGCTTATAATGATATTTTTTCTATGTTTCTGAGCACTTATTGAATTATTCTTTCATAATATTGCACTGTAAATGCAATAAATTTATTGTTAAGTATGGAGAAATGGGTTTCAAATTGGGGTACACCTGTACCCCTGTGTAGCATAAATGGGTCATTTTCGAACAGTAGCATTGCAGGGTTAAAACAGCTTAGCAACAAAGTGTACAGTGAAACCTCTCTATGGGTACACCCCATTAAAGGTCGCCCGTCATATCTGTACGGATTATTCAGGCACCGATTTTTTATCTATAAGCTTAATGTGATTACTACCCCTCTAAACGCTACACCTCTTTAATAGGTACACCCCTCTTTCCTTACACCTAATACAAGTCACCATTTTCAGAAATCGACCTCTGTAATGGGTACAAGATGTGGTGACTGATGCATCACCAATGCTTTCAAGAAATCACACGATGAACAATGAGAGCACTGGGAATTTCCCAGAGCTCTCTCTGCATGTCAAGTGTGTGAAAGTTAAAGTTGGGGTGTTGGACCTTTGACCTCCAGGGTCTGCATGTGAAGGAAGACACCCATGCTTCAGAATGCTACTGTCATTTCCAGTCCCCTTGTGGGTCTTATCTCGCTTTTATGCCCTTTGTACTGAGGTTGTGGAGTTTATAACTAGTCCCCCTATAAATACTGTGTGTTAAGGTAGGAGAAAATAAAGTGTATCGCTACCATTCCTGACAAAAGGCCATGCTGTATTGTCTTGGTCTCTCTAATTTGACAATTTTGAGTTAAGATACTGTAGTTTCTAAGGACTACAACAACCCTAAACGTCAAAATTCTTGCCATAAGTTGAGGCAAAATTTAACAAAAATTGTGTGAACAGCCATGCCACAAAGGAATATTTCATTAGAAAATAAAGTGAAAGCCATCCACGCTCACGAAAATGGAAAAAGTTTTCATGAAATTGAATGTGAATTAGGATTAAGCCATGGTGTAGTGCGGCAGGCAGTGTAAAAGAAGGATGAAATTCTGCGAATGTGGAGTTCATTTACCACTTCCCATACCCGTGCCTGCCCGGGGTAGAATAGGCACACTGCATACCTGCATGTTGTATGAGGCGACTAAAAGGATTGACTTTTCTTGCCCCTGATTGTACACCACCACTATTGTCTTTCCCATCATCATGGTCGTCAGTGTCCTTCTTGTGTCCGTTACTGGATTACTGACTTGTTCTCAGTCGATGTAGGCTCCTCACTGAGGTGACCATAAATAACTGCCTTCCGTGGAGACCCACACTTTTGGGAAAAGTGGATCCTGGTGATTGAGGAGGCAAATGGCCTGTGATGTCTCTTGGCCACTCCACACTGGTGAGGTGGCTGACAGACATTGAGGACTAAGGTTGCGACCTACAGTCTCCAAAACATCACTTTGGCCACAGCTTCCAGGGAAAACGGGTGGCCAAGGCGGACACCCAGACTTGGTCTCCCCGCCAGGGGTGCATAAGTTGTTATGCCCTCTAGGGTTGCTGAGAGTGGACCGGCAGTCAACCCCGATGCCAATGGTCTGGTAATCAGGGATTATGCCATCGTTGCAGTATCCTGTCCAAGGAATGTTGGCAACCCAAATGGGCGACCTGTTTTGGCCTCCTTGGTGGGTAAGACCTGCGGGCAGCGAATACATAATAATTTATATTATGGAAACAACTAAACAGAGGCTGGGGGGCCTAATCCAATAACCCCACCCCTCCCCCTTCTTTACCTTTACTTGTTGAGGTGGAACATGGTGGGCTTGGTACCCCCAACTGAGTGGGCCAGCTGCCATTGTGCTAATGGAGACATACACTGCTCCAACAATGAGGCTGGGGAAGGCGTCGCCCTTCCTTATTGCCAAAGCCATTAAGGGCATTGCCGGGGATGTGACCTCAGTCAAGAAACTGCGCATTGACACCTTGTTGGTGGAGGCACCTGCTCCCACCAGACTGAAGCATTGCAAAAAATTTGGAAGCTTGGTGACATCCCCATTGTTGTCGAACCCCAAACAACAGCAGAGGTATGGTGCGGTACCCCCATATCTGTGGGGAGTAAGAGGAGCTTAGGGACCAGGGTGTGGTGGCTGTTCGCTGCACCTCAGTCCAACGGGATGGAGAATCCCACCCATCTGACACCTTGGTGCTGACCTTTGGTAGGCATAAGGTGCAAGAGTTTATCATTATTGGCTACCTCCACCTACCTGTATTTGCCTTTATACCGAGCCCACTTCGGTGCTTCAAGTGCCAGTGCTACAGCCATGGTCAGAATTCCTGTTCTGCCAAGGCCATGTGTGGAACTTGTGGTCAGGGAGACCACTCCCCAGAACCTTGTAAGACTGCACCATTTTGCATAAACTGTAAGGGCAACCACGCAGCCTCTTCCCTCTTGCATGTCCAGAAGGGTGTCAGCTTTCAGGATGCACGGTGGCTGCTAGCCTTGCCAAGCGCCCCCAATTGTGGGGTGTCCTATGCAGGTGCTTCAAAGGCAGCTGCTGTGTTGTCTGTCTGCACCCTGACGGACATGATACCTCAGTTCCCACTTGATACCCACTACAGCCTGCAGGGTCAATGGGGTGCCAGTCTTTGCTAGCATTGGCTGCCAGACGGACCCTGACCCAATTGCCACCCCACAGCCTCTGGCCCATGCATAGGCCCCCCCAATAATGGTGGTGCCAGCTTCTTTGGAGGTCCCAGATGCCTCTCATCAAAGAGAGGCATCTCCCTTGAAGGCCTCCCTCTCTGTCTCAGACCAGCCAGCCTCCTCCACGGAAGGGGTGGTGGGTGAGAGAGGTGGAAAGAAACTATGGACACCTCCCACTGCTGCAGTGGGGTGCATGTCCTTGGTTCGCCCACCCAAGCTCTCTGGCCAATGGCAGAGAGATTCATGCCCCAACTGGGGCCCAAGGGGGATTCCTCCTTCGAGATGGAGGAGGACGACCCCATTGAAGGCATCACTCCCTTTTCTGCAGTGGGACAGAGAAAAGGGAGGAATAGAAATAAGCCACCTATCTCCCCGTGTTGGTAAATTTCCTACAATGGAAGTGCCTAGGGTTTTCCCACAAGAGTACCCGTGTGTGCCCGGGGTAGAATAGGCACACTGCATAACTGCATGTCGTAAGAGGTGACAAAAAGGGGTGACCTTTTCTTGCCCCTGACTGGACAACACCACTATCGTCTTTGTCTACGACGTGTTCTGGACAGGACGATACCAACATCGTGGTTGTTTCAGCGTTGGATCTGACTTGTTCTCGGTCGACGTAGGCTCCTCACTGAGGTGACCGTAAACAAACGCCTACCCACGTGTTTGCCATGTGTGGATACCTGCACCGCTGGGAAAAGCAGATCGTGGTGGTTGAGGAGGCGTATGCCCTGCGATGTCTCTGAGCCACCTCACACTTGTGTCTTGGCTGACTGACATCAAGGACTAGGGTTGCGAATCACAGTCTCCAAAACATCACTTTCGCCACAGCTTCCAGGGAAAACGGGAGGCAAAGGCAGTAGCCCGGTCTTGGTCAATCGGCCGGGGGCGCATAAGTTGTTATGCCTCCTAGGGTGACTGTAAGTGGACCGGCAGTCAACCCCGATGCCAATGGTCCGGTACTCAGGGATTATGCCACCCTAACGGTATACTGCCCGAGGAATCTTGGCGACCCCAATGGGCGTCCTCTTGTAGGGCTCCACGGTAAGACCTGCAGGCAGTGAACACATAATTCTCTCAAATTATGGCAACTTTAAACCCGAGGCTGGGGGCCTCATCAAATAACCCCACCCCTCCCCCTTCTTCCTTAGTGACTTGTGTTGAGCCAGAAGATGGCGGGCTCAGTCCCACCCAACTGCATGGGCCAGCTGCCACTGAGCTGATGGAGACATGTACTACTCCAACAAAGAGGCCGCGTTCCCCCAGTAAGCCAACTGGATCAGGGAACGAACCTGTGACGTCTATGGCATAGGCACCTGCCCTTAACAAGAGGCAACGACCTCTTAGCCTTAAGGTGCAGGGTTCCACCGCCGATGCAAAGCATGTTCCTGCATCTAAGATTTTGGGTGCAGTCCAACAACCATCCATACCTTCTTCCTATCCTCCCCGGGTTTATTTTCAGTTTTTGGGGAGGATGGTGCAGCCTTGGGGAAGGCGTCGCCCTTCCTTATCGCCAAAGTAATCAAGGGCATTGCCGGTGATGTGGCCTCGGTCAAGAAACTGCCCAATGGCACCTTGTTGGTGGAGGCATCTGCCCCCACCAGACCGAAGAATTATTATAAATGCGAAAGCTCGGTGACATCCCCATTGTGGTGGAACCCCATCGCACCTTAAACACCAGTAGAGGTGTGGTGCGGTGCCCTGACCTACGCAGGGAATCAGAAGAGCAAATAGTGGAGGAGCTAAGGGACCACGGTGTGGTGGCTGTCCGCCGCACCTTGGTCCGACGGGATGGAGAAACCCGCCTATCTGACACCTTGGTGCTGAACTTTGGCAGGCCTAAGGTGCCGGAGTGCATCATGGCTGGCTACCTCCACTTGCCTGTTCGTGCCTTCATCCCGAACCAATGCCCGAGCCGAGTGCCAGCGATATGGCCATGTACAGAATTCGTGTTCTGCCAAGGCCATGTGTGGCACTTGTGGACTGGGTGACAACTCCCCTGAGCCATGTAAGACTACACCTCTCTGTATAAACCGTAAGGGCAACCACCCCGCGTTTTCTCGGTATTGCCCCACTTGGCTGCAGGAACGTGCGATCCAGGAGCTGCGTGTCCAGAAGGGTATCAGTTTTCTGGATGCACGGAGGCTGCTAGCCTTGCCAGGGACCCCCAGTCGTGGCGTGTCCTATGCAGGTGCTGCCAAGGCAGCTGCTGTGACATCTGTCTGCACCCAGACGGACGCACTACCTCAGCTCCCCCCTCTCATCCGTTTGACGCCCTCTCGGGCCTGCAGGGTCCATGGGGTGCCGGTCTGTGCAAGCATTGGCTGCCAGACGGACCCCAACCCCATTTCCCTGGCTTCTTCCGGCTCCACCGCCGCCTCTGGCCCATGCATGGGCCCCCCAATAATGGCGATGCCAGCTTCATTGGAGGCCCCAGATGCCACTCATCAAAGAGAGGCATCTCCCTTAAAGGCCTCCCTCCCTGTCCCAGCCCAGCCAGCCTCCTCCACGGAGGGGGCGGTGGATGTGACAGGAGTAAAGAAAGTAGGGACACCCCCCACTACTGCCGTGGGCCGTGTGTCCTTGGTTCGTCCACCCAAGCTCTCTGACCAACGGCAGAGAGCACGGGTTGGTTTCATGCCCAAAGTGGGGCACGATAGGGATTCCTTCTTTGAGATGGAGGAGGACGAACCAATTGAAGGCGTCCTTCCCTTTTCTGCAGTGGGACGGAGAAAAGGGAGGAATAGAAACAAGCCGCCTAAGTCCACTTGATGGTAAATTTCCTACAATGGAACTGTCGAGGGTTTTCCCACAAGTGGGGCGTGATCAAACTGATGATCTCGAGGCACAACCCCGTCTGCATCTCCCTCCAGGAGAGCCTGTGTCGAAGTGATACCCCCATGTCGTTACGGTGGTACACTGTATATGCAGACACCCGGCAGCAAGGAAGCCACCCTGGGGGAGGGGTAGCTATCCTTATCCGGAATGGGTGCATGCATGTGCCAGTGGCTCGGCAGACGCCTGTGCAAATAGATGTGCCCACCACTCTATGTTCCCTCTACATGCCTCCTGGGATTGATATCCCATGGGCAGAACTCCTCTCCCTCAGTGCCCAGCTTCCAAGACCTTTCTTGATTATGGGTGATTTTAATGCCCATAGTCCCCAATGGGGCTCGGACGGTCACAACCCCCAGGGGCGACTTGTGGAACAATGGGTGTCACACAATGGCCTCATTGTTCTAAACAGGTGCCCCCATGCATGTGATGACTGCCACATGTGGTCTTTCGTGTATAGACCTTTCCATCTCCTCGCCTGGGTTGGCGCCAGGTTTGCAGTGGGAGGTTCTATAAGACCCTTGTGGAAGTGACCACTTCTCCATCATGATTGGCAGTGGAGATGGGGCATTGCCCCAACTCCCACCATGGTGGTATCTGCGTCGGGAAGACTGTGATGATTTCACCCACCATATCTACATTTGCTCACTGTGTGGTTTTGATGGGGTCAACGATCTAGTGAGTCACTAACAGAAGTGGTGGTCGGGGCGGCATTGGCATCCATCCCCCAGAGCTCATGCAACCCACCATGAGCACGGGTGCCATGGTGGACGGAGGACTTTCGGAGTGTGATTCTGGCTCACAATAGAGCCTTGCACATCTTCCAGTCTCATATCAACCGACGTCAATCATGTCGACTATCTCCGTGCCCGGGCATATGCATGGCGGGTAATCAAAGAGGCCAAACGCTCCTCATGGAGCCAGTATGTCTCTTCACTCACCTGTCACACGCCCTCCAAGAAAGTGTGGGAAAAGCTGAGGAAGATCCAAGGGAGGTATTTACTCAGGGAGGTATTTACAGGTGGCTCTGGTCTCCTCCTACAAGGGAGAATCTCCTTCTGCTGTGTGAGGTGGCTGAGGAACTGGCAAGGACGTTTGCAGCCGTCTCCAGTTCCCAGCACTACATGGCAGCATTTATGCAAATAAACAGGCTGCAGAACGCCACCGACTCAATTTCAATGGTGGCGTCGCTGACGGGTATAGCAACCCATTTACCCCTTGGGAGCTGCAGGCAGCTCTAGCAAGAGCCAGGGACACTGCCCCTGGTCCAGATAGCATCCACTGTCAAATGCTACAGGTTCAGTCCCTGCAGGCTGGCAGGAGACTACTGTAATCCCACTCCAAAAACCTGGGAAGGATAGTAGCCTTCTGATAAATTATAGACCCTTTCATTGATGAGCTGTCTTTGCAAAACCATGGAACGAATGGTTAATTGTGGCTTCCGTGCTGGCAGGTCTCCGGTGGATCATCTGATCTCACTGGAGACTGAAGTATGTGAGGCCTTTCTCCACAGACAACACCTGGTGGCTGTATTCTTTGATGTGGAGAAGGCATATGATACCACATGGCGCCATGGCATGCTGGAGACCTTGCCCTGATGGGGGATTAAGGGGTAATCTGCCCCTTTTCCTCAATAGCTTTTTGTCAATCCAGACCTTCAGAGTGCGTGTGGGTAACGCCTACTCCTCGGCCTTCCCACAGGAGAATGGTGTCCCACAGGGGAGCGTCTTGAGTGTAACGCTCTTTCCTGTTGCAGTGAATGGTTTACCGTACTCTGTTTACACCCCGGTACAGTCGACCCTATTTGTGGACGACTTTCTATCAGGTCCAAGGCTGCCGTGATGCACAGCATTGAGCGTCAGCTGCAACTGACACTCAATAGTGCCCACGAGTTTGCCACCTCACATGGCTATAAGTTCTCCCCTGACAAAACAATGGCCATGCACTTCTGTCGTAAGTGAGGGCTCCACCTTGAGCCTCAGCTTACCGTGAATGGCCGCCTCCTCCCAGTTGTAGAGGCGGCCCGGTTTCTTGGTCTCTGCTTCGATAGCCATCTGACATGGGTCCTGCACTTGAAGGAGCTGAAGGCTAAGTGCCTTCACTCCCTGAATATTCTGCGGTGCATGCAGGGAACTGGTTTTGGGGAAGATTGATCAGTGATGCTTCCGCTCTACAGATCACTAGTTTGATCACGTGTTGATTATGGCTGTGGTGGTATGGCCTGGCCGCTCCATCTACTCTCCAGATGCTGGACAGTGTTCATAATGCAGGCATCCGGTTGTCCATTGGGGTATTCTGCACAAGTCCAGTACTCAGCCTTTATGCTGAGACTGGTGAACCACCACTGACTGTGTGGCAGCAGTACTTGGCAGCTGCATACATTTTGTGGCTGAAAGGTCAGCCAAAGAACCCTACACACCTAACCGTTTTAGTGGCACTCTGAGACTGCCATTTGACCGTCACCAATGGGTTCCCCTTCCATTTGGCATGCGGTTGATTCTGCCTGGGGTGCAGCCTGTGCTGCCGGCCTCTGTGCCGCCCTGGACAGTGCCAGAGCCAAGTTTAGATTTTGTGCTCGCAGCCTTCCCCAAAACAGTTTGTACCAACAACAGTTTGGACGTCTCTCAAGGCCATGTTTTTATTTACACGGATGGGTCAAAGGATGGCTCCTCGGTTTGTTGGTCAGTCTTTACAGCTGGTCATCTCATAGGGGAACTCATCCAATTACACTATAGAACAGCCAAAAGAATACTGAAACACCAATAGAGCTATTTTATGTATTTTTGTATGCTGTTCACGAATATGACTTTCATTTTACTGTGCGACCCTCAATTTTTTTGTAATTCCCCCTTTTAACATTTTAGTGACATTTGTCAATAATGCAGCAAATGACATACAGTATGAAAGAAATCTGGTTGTACTTCAGTCTACCTATTGTCACTGGCCAGCTATTAGTCCTAGGTAGGCCTACTAGGATACAGCTAGTGACCAGTTGATAGTGGAGTTTTGTTTCCCTGACTGATTAGTGAGCCACTGAGAACATGATTGCATTCGAATTTAATTGAATACACTGCAAGCAGCCCTTATAGGTCAAACTGGCAGTGGAGAGAATGACTCTCATTCCTAATTTGTATACCCGTGTGTGCCCGGGGTAGAATAGGCACACTGCATACCTGCATGTCGTAAGAGGCGACAAAACGGGGTGACTTTTTCTTACCCCTGACTGGACAACACCACTATCGTCTTTGTCTATGACGTGTTCTGGACAGGACGATACCAACATCGTGGTTGTCCCAGTGTTCGGTCTGACTTGTTCTCGGTCGACGTAGGCTCCTCACTTAGGTGACCGTAAACAAACGCCTACCCGTGTGTTTGCCGTGTGTGGAGACCCGTACCCTGGGAAAATTGGATCCTGGTGATTGAGGAGGGTCTAGGGCTGCGGCCCTACACATCCAACACATCACTTTGGCCACAGCTTCCGGGGCAAACGGGAGGCCAAGGCAGTAGCCTGGCTTTGGTCAATCGGCCGGGGGCGCATAAGTTGTTATGCCTCCTAGGGTGACTGTAAGTGGACCGGCAGTCAACCCCGATACCAATGGTCCGGATTATGCCACCCTAATGGTATCCTGTCCGAGTACTCTTGACGACCCGAATGGGCGTCCCCTCGTTGGGCTCGGTGGTGGGTGAGACCTGCGGGCAGCAAAATCATAATTTATTACAATTATGGCAACTATAACCCAGAGGCTGAGGGCCTCTTCAAAAAAACCCACCCCTCCCCCTTCTTTAGTTTCAATGACTTGTGTTGAGCCGGAAGATGGCGGGCTCGGTCCCACTCAACTGAGTGGGCCAGCTGCCAGTGAGTTAATGGAGACGAGCACTGCTCCAACTAAGAGGCCGCGTTCCCCCAGTCACTCAACTGGATCAGGGAATGCCCCTGTGGTGTCAAATACATCAGCACCTGCCCTTAACAAGAGGCAACGGCCTCTTAGCCTTAAGGTGCAGGGCTCCCCCGCTGATGCAAAGCGTGTTCCTGCATCTATGGAAGCCTCAGGTGCAGTCAAAAGCACTTCTATTCCTTCTTCCTACCCTCCCCGTTTTCTTTCCATATCTGGGGAGGATGGTGCATCCTTGGGGAAGGCGTCGCCCTTCCTTATCGCCAAAGCCATCAAGGGCATTGCCGGTGATGTGACCTCGGTGACATCCCCGTTGTGGTCGAACCGCATCGCACTTTAAACACCAGCAGAGGTGTGATGCGGTGCCCCGATCTGCGTGGGGAGTCAGAAGAGCAAATAGCGGAGGAGCTCAGGGACCAGGGTGTGGTGGCTGTCTGCCGCACCTCAGTCCAATGGGATGGAGAATCCCGGCCATCTGACACCTTGGTGCTGACCTTTGGTAGGCCCAAGGTGCCAGTGTACATCATGGCTGGCTACCTCTGCTTGCCTGTGCGTCCTTTCATACCGAGCCCGCTTCGGTGTTTCAAGTGCCAACGTTATGGCCATGGCCAGAATTCCTGTTCTGCCAAGGCCATGTGTGGCACTTGTGGGCAGGGAGACCACTCCCCAGAGTCTTGTAAGACTGCACCTTTTTGTCTGAACTGTAAGGGCAACCACCCCGCGTCTTCTCGGGACTGCCCTACTTGGTTGCAGGAGCGCGCAATCCAGGAGTTGCGTGTCCAGAAGGGTATCAGCTTTCCGGATGCG